>JACDRP010000318.1:0-67722 GCA_013841185.1 Hycleus phaleratus
AATAGCGTGGCACACATGGTATGTTATTTAGCTAGAAAAATTAAATAATAGCCTTATTTTGGTTGTATTTGATATAAACAGGGGGAAGTTGGGCAATTTTTCTAATAAAGCGGATATAACCAAGGCTACTAGCAACGAATTAATTTCCACAAATTATCTTTTTCTATACAGCTTCTATACACAAATATTTTACATATTCAAAGTATTTAAACCAATAGAAAGATTCGTATAAAGTTATAATTTACGATTAGAACTACTCAAAGAAAATCAACAAGAAATTCGTTCGTAAAGAAGTAAAATATTCGAGTAGATTAGCAAACTTTAGAACACGTTTTCGATTTGATTTATACATGAATTTATGAAAAAATTGACCTTTCGAAATGAGATTTTAGGCACTTTAACACCAGGTGAATGGACGTTTAATTTTAGAAAAAACCGGGAGCAAAATTGGTGGATGCGCTACAATTTTTTAATTTTATCAAACAAATCAATTTATTCTAATTAGTAAAAAACTAATTAAATGAATCAATGTTGCAATTCAATTCGATATACAGGGTGAGTCAAGTGGATGGTCTATTAAAAATAGAATTGATGGAAATTACCGAAATTGGTGTTTTTTCCAAATGAAATTATCCAATCCAACCCCTGGAATATGGGTGGTGCACCCAAATTTTTCATTTCAAATCGAATGGTCTAATTTGTATTGTATATTTAGATACATTTTATCTTAAAATCTATTCGAAGCGTCTAAATGGCCTGTTTAATGACTCAAAAGCTAAATAATGATTATTTGAAACGAAACGTCTCAGTCGTGGTTTGAAATAACGAAAAATTTAGCCCCAAGGTCTATTCAAAGGGTCTAAATTGTTTGTTTAACTAGTTAAAAGTAAAAGAGGTCTTTTCTTCGCCCTTTATTAGTAAAATTTGTGAAAAATCCTTAAATCTAGACTAGTTCAAAGTAATATTAGTGTTAGCCTATTTGAGTATTAAATTTTGATCGTTTAGTATCAGAAAGTCAAATATTAGACAATAATAGACCATAATTCTATTATCAAAGTCCTTTTCAATTTCATCATAGGATCTAAATATGTATTTAAAACAGGGAAGTAAGGTGCACTAGGGGGCTAATAAAACAAAAAGTTCTATAAATTTAAATTTCTTTTAATAGTCCATCTTCTAGACTTACCCTGTATTTTCTTCATGTTTTTTTTATACGAAAACAACAGGAATGACATTATTAATTAAGTTATTGTAAATTATTATATTAAAAATGACAACGAATTAATTAATAGTTAAATAATTACACATATTCTATCGATACATCATTGTCACCATCATTATTGTCAGAATTAAATTTATCACCGACTAAATGCGATAATGAATAGACTTGTGCAGAAAATGAACATTTCTTATTCAATACCAATCTGCCTTCTTGTAATTTACAACAGTTTCTATAAATATTGAAAATTAGTCTACGTGTATTTCTATCGCATAAACTACTCGAACACAATTCCGATACTAATTTAAAAGCTCTGGATTTTATGAAAATTTGAAGATCGTTATTCGTCCGACAACCGTCACGAATTACTTCCAAAATAAACCGTCGAGAATTCTTGTTATAATGCAAAAATGTGTACAATTCCGGTATATTATCGAAATTCAATATTGATTTAGCTAGAAGATATTTAACTAGAGGTGTATACATCGGATTTAAGGGTTGTAGAAGAATTAACGCCGTTCTAGCCAAGAATACACTAGCGAAATTATTCAATTTGTAATCGCCCAAAACCGCAGTCCCTTTACAAACTGATTCAATAAAACGCACCCAAATAATCCGATCTTTACTTTTCCGTTTCTGTTCTAAATGTTGATAATATCGCGATAGAACATGACAGGCAGCTAAACGTATTTGAAAATCGTCATTGGCTAGACCGATTATTGTTAAACTTAAAGCGCCAGTTAATGGAAATTGATAGATTGATATTAAATTTTCCGGTGCTAATATACTGGCGAATAATGGTAGAAAGAATTCTAAATCGTACGAATTTGAATCGTAGGGATTTGTGATTGTTCGTAAAACTTGCGTTTGTCCTAAATTGTTTAGAATATCGCTGGCTTTTGGTACGATTAAAGCTCTATCGATGTCTGTATGGATGGAATAATGATTAGCTGCAGCTATACCCCAATAGAATGGTTTGAAATCGTTGAATTGAATCTGTTGGTTCTTTTGGTATCTATAACAATCGAAAATTAATAAAATTAGGATAATTGAGGGGAATTTTAGACTTATGTAAGAACACGAAATATGCATTAGTCAATTAGTTAATTCCAGTATTAATTATAGTTTTTTGAAGCTCATTATTTCTTGTTTAATTATCTTTTAATAACCACTATTACTATTACAATTAAACAAAACTAGACCAATTATCTTTTGCTTTGAAATTGCGTTGCAGTAAATTGCTTGATTGAGGCTTTTTAACTCAACTAGAGTGGTATTCTGTACGCATTTATGAGAGTTATCGTCAAGTTCTCAATATTTTCTGCATCCGAGTAAATTGCTCGATTGTCAATTTTAATTATAGTGATATTCTGTATGCATTTGAAAAAAGATTATTGTTATAGAATTTTGAAATTTCGATTTATTTGGGAATTTTTGAGAAGTTTAACGTTTTTAGTCCAAAGTTTGAAGATTTTAATGAACAATTTTATTTTATTTTGAAAATATTCTAGAATTCTAGATGGTCTTAATCAAAATTTTGGAAAAGGTAGCACAAAATTGCTGTATTTTGCTAAAATTCGCTCAATTTCGAAAATATTTCACCACTTTATGCCATTGAAAATTGCATTTTATACAATATTTCGAAAAAGTAGTTAGTCTAGAATTCTGCTTTATTTCTCTTATATTATAATAGTTTCAATGGTAATCATTAAAATTTGAAAAAAAAATAGTACTTTACCTTGTATCGAAGAGTTTACATTACTTTATTTGATTCGAATCCAAATTTTCAAACCATTTAGTACTTTTAATTCAAAATTTGAATTATTCTCGTAATATTGGCTTAATTTTGAAAATATTTTACTCCTTTATGTAGTGATAATCAAAATATTAAAAAAAAAATCGGAAATTTTTGAAAAATTACTCAATTAGTCTTAAATTTCAAGATTAATGAGAAATTCTGTTTTACTTTTAGAAATATTGCATCGCTTTAAATTACAACATCTAAAATTTGAAAAAACAAGCTAGCCCTTTGGCCTTATACCGACCAGTTTTCATTACTCTATTTAACTTCAATGCAAACTTTTAAAACAATTTAGTAATTTTCGTTCAAAATTTGAAGATTTGTGTAACTCTACTTCTATTGATTGGGCGATTTTCGGCAAAAATTTGAAGATTTTTATGAGAAAACCGGACTTTAGTTGGAAAATAAACCTAAAATAACTCATTTCTTATTGAGTTAATGTAACAAATTTGGCAAAAAGTTGCAGTTTTGGTGTTCATACAGAACAAAAATGTCACAATTTTAACCCAGTGATGAAAACTCAAAAGAACAAAGTTTGATTAGAAAACTGGCGAGTGCAACTTAAAATTTACATTTTTTCCATTTTTGGCACTCAATCTTTGTTAATAATTCTAACTCAAACACAAATTAAGAGTTTTGAAATAGATTTTTTACGATTCATTTGCAAAAATTCGCTAAACCGCCTTAATAACACATTTTTGAACCCAGACTTTAAAAAAATGAATTAAAAATTTATAATTTAACGCTTTTTGGTTTTTTTTTCGAATATTTTACTATTAAATATTAAAAAAAATAATTATAGGTCATCATTTGATCACCTCTACAAAGGCATTACCTGAGTTGTTTAGGTGCCAGTGATGACCCTGACTTGTTTTGATTTTTCAATGGTTCAAATTATGTCATCTTAACGATTATCGTCGCGTTTTATTTGCCAAATAAATCGAGAATTGAAGCCAAATTCAGTATCGAAAAATGTAAACAAAACAATATTTTAGATTCAACAACTAAACGAATCGATGTTTGCCTTAACAAACAAACAAACAAATAAATAAAAATAAAATGGTATTTTTATAGTCTATCTTAAAATTTTGTTTCGAAATTAGTATTCTATACAGCCGTATTGTCTACTTTTTAACGACTCATTACCATGACAACGCAACGTTAAAGTTACAGAATACCAATCATAGAAAACAATAGATGATAACTTATCTCTAGAATACAACTACAATAGTAATTTGCAATTAAAACGATACTTACAGTTTTAATAAATCGAGAATAGACCGATCCACCGTTGATTTCGTGCCATTATAGGCCGACAATAGTATCGGTAAATGTTTCTTTTGCATAATTTTGGGCAATTTCTTCAAAATATTGCTCCATAATTCCAATATTAATAATCGTTGATTATCGTTATCGTAATCCATTAAAACATCGAGAAATTTCGAATGGCTTGACATCAATTCGAAGATTGTTTCCAGAAATTCGTCTAAATGATCGATGAATATTTGTAGAATTTCCAATAATACAATATGATCGGAAATTCCATATTTTAAACAATATTTAATAAATGTATTGAAATTTTCGTGTTTATTAAACAATTCAGCCAAATTAATTGAATTAAGATCGATGGTTTGTAAGAATTCGTGGAAAATTTCGGAAATTTCAACGATTTTCCTCGAATCGGCTTCTTGTTTAAACAAATTCATCTCCAAATTGATGAAAGTTAGCAACATATGCTTTGAAGTTTTCGCGTTTTTATCGATTTTTTTGAAAACTTTATTCAATAAATAAACGTGGAAAATTTCAACAACATCAAATCGAAGTACGGCATTACAAAAGTCTTGGGGTACGACAAAATAACGATCGATTAACACACCAACTGGCCGGTAGAAATTGTGGAAATTCTTATTGGCTTTATGCGGTTTTAATAGAACTTTTAATAGGATTGGTTGGAGATTTTCGTAAATTTCCCCCAATAAATCATCGCGATGAATTACAACATCCAATAAATTCAGGATAAAGCCGGTTTTTTGGCAAATTTGTTGTAAATTTCGCTGAAATACGCCGAAAAATTGCGGATTTTTCTCCAATAAAAACCGACACAAAGCCAGATTATCTTTGTTATAATCGTTCAATAATAGAAGAGTTTCGATTAGATTCTCCCGTACTAGTTGCGTTGTATTTGGGAATTTTTGGAAACAATTCAATAGAGCTTTCGAGAGTTCGGATATTTGGCAATTATTGGAGAAATTCACAAAACATTCGCATAATTTCTCGATTATAGTATCTGGCAACGATTCTATACTACTATTTAACAATTGATTCAAACAATAAATCAACAAATCACAACATTGAATCGATTGAATATCTTCGGGAATTCTCAAGAGAATTGAAACACATTGGTTCGGTGTTAATCGGGAAATTTGGAAGATTTCGGTGTTAATTGTGCGTTTTTTCGGTTTTTTAAAGAAATCCGACAATGATTCAACCATAATTTCTCTAAAATTCGCTAAATAATCACCAAAATCGTATGGAGAATCGTTCAAAATTTTGATCGTATCGATTAGAAAATCGCTGATTAGATTTCCCGGTTTGTAAATATTTACACTATTTAGAATGATTGAATTATTGAAAATAACCGAAACGTATTGATCGATTTTAATTAATTTATCACCATTGAATACGGTTTTAATTAGAATTGTCGCATTATCTATTAATAGTGGTTGGATTGATTCGAATTTGATTTGATTTGTTAAATAGAAAACGACCATTTCGAGTAGATTTAATTGGAAATTTGGATAAATTTTCAAATCGAAATTACCAACAAATTCAACGAAATTATCACCGAGATAACCGGTGGAGAATTTTTGATAATATTCGAACAATTGTGGAGTAATATTGAGAATTTTAGTTTTGCCATTTTGCCAACTATTAAAATAATTTTTGATTTTCACCGATATAAAACCAAAATCGCTACAAATTTCCCAATAATTCGGCTTTAAATGGCACAAATTCAATACAACAAACGATAAATAATTCTTCAAACTTGGCTTAATTTGACGATCGGCTAGAAATTGATTTAATAGAAATATCGGCGATTGGTGTTTCGAATTTTGTTTCTCTTTCAATAATTCCAAGAGAATTTCCACAATTTCCGATTTAAATTGTTTCAAATTCAAAATACCGTCAATCCAGATTTGAATCTCGTCCGATTCGATTAAATCGAGATTATCTAACAATAAATACAGACAATTAAACGACTCAATATCGCGAATTTTGTAATAAACCCGCGCGATTTTCTTTAAAATAACACCAATAATTTTACTGTTTAATTTAAAAGCGTCACGATTGAAATTGAGTAAAGATTTTGTACTTTTCAGCAATAAATCCGATAATTCTCTTTGTTTCGACTCGATTTGTAGTAAATCCGTTAAATATCCTTTTATATTAAATTCATTTAAACAATCCAATAATTTCGGTGCTAATAATTGATAAAAATGGATAATATCGAAAACTGTATCTAAATAATCGATTTTATCGTCATCCTCTAAATTTTGCCAATCCGTTAGAATCGTTAAAGCGTTTGGAAATTTCCCCATAATATAATTCGCGATCTTTTCATTAATAATCTTAGAATCAGGATTCAACCATTTCTTTTCAATACAATTCAGATAAATATCGGTCGTTTCTAGCATAGTTTTCAACAATTTCAGTACAATTAAGCGAATTTTCGGCGTTTCAAATTCCTGATTTAATTGATTTAAAACCGGTAGCGGTAAAATCAACAATTTTATAACTTGAAATAACTGAAATTAATCTACAATTAGTTCGATTATCTAATAGAAATAATAAAGAAATTAACCTGTTCTGGTTTTAGATCATCTTTAGCGAATTCGATACAATCCGGCGTGATTTTCTTCAATAATAATCGTGAAAATTCCACAGCATCGAACCAATTTTGATTCAATCTCGGTTCTAGATTTTTAAGCAAATAAGTCCACTCCAATTGTATTAAATCGGGACAATTTTTACAAATTTCCACAACTAAATCTTTAACATAAGAATGTTGCCAGGGTTTATCGATTTTCTGCAATATCGTACCCATGACTTGATTCATAGTTTTACGATTTAAACCAATCGTACGATCGTGGAAAATCACGCCGTATTTATGCGATGTACATAGAATCAACAAGAAATCATGCACAATTTCATTCATTTGTATCTTAACAGTTTGATCGATTTTATCGTGATCGATCTTAGGTCCTTTCCAATTGTACAAATCGATCAATTGTTGTATCACTCTAGTGTCGAACATTTTCAATTTTAACGTTTTAAATCGACTGTATAGAATATAATTTTTCATCACTGACAATACCAATTCGACAATATCGAACGGATCGTATTTTAAACCGTTTATAATGCCAAGTAGTAGACTTTTCGTCTGAATTGTTATACCAACCAAAGCATAATTACCACCAACGATAATCGCCATAATTAATTTGATATAAGCGTGACGTATTTGGTTGTTTTGCGGATTCGATTTGGTGATAATATCCAAAATTTCACGCTGAAAATCGACACGTTGTAGAATCTCTTTTACATGAAATGTTGAAATTGTCGCTATTGTTGTTAATAATTTCAAAACACTTAAACGTTGAATGGGATTTGAATCTTTCCCCAATAACTTATTAATCGTCCCTATCGAATTATTCAATAAATCTTGAGCTGTATTATCCGCCCTTTTTATATATTGTCGATATTTCGCTATAATTTTCAACAGAATTTCGTTGATAATATCGAAAATTAATATCGGCGATATTGTCGAATCGTTCTTTAAAATTGCTAGAATCTCCCGACATTTACCACCATTCTGTAAATATTCAAGCACATAATCCTGGTCGGCATCTTTATCTTGGAGTAATTTTAGGAAACCCATCAACGCTGTAAAAGTTCGAATGAAAATCGTTAATTTCGTTAAAATTCACTTACTTTTTGATGGTGAATTGGTGGAGATCGCCGTTTGGAATTCGTTCATCGAAAATAATTTCTTTTTCTTCGTTTTTTCCATATTTATAGCCAATTTTATGAACGTTTTCGACAACAACAACGACACGAGATTGGGATTTTTTAGGTTAAGTTTGTGAGGTTATGTCGAATCGAAACGTGAAGCACGTGGCACTATTTGTAGCCTTACTTTCATTTTAAAATTTTTATAATTCTTAATGATTAATTAAGTTAATAATTTTTAATAATAATAAATTGACGAAAATTGCTTAATTACGGCGTAAATATTTGGTTATAAATATTAATTTTTTTAAATTCCAATTAAAGTGGAATTGGGGCTAAAAGTAGTGGTAAATACGCGCCAAATTCAAAAATTACACGATTTCTAGAAAATTGAATTAAAATTTTGAGTCAATGATATTAATAGAAAAAATTGATTAGTATCGTTGATTACAAATTAAATTGTGCTAATAAATTGAAAAATTCTGTCATAATGGTGGAGAAATAGCAGGAAATCACGCTATTTTGCCGAAACTTTAGTTTTATTTGTTTAAAATTGCGCTATTTCCGTGAATTCGTTGCCGAAAAATCCGTGTAAATCCACATTAATGTTTTTGTTAGAAATTAAAAGACTTCAAACCGACCACAGGTCACGAAATTCGTTAATTATTCGTTAGAAATAAATAATTAATTCCACTTTTATGTAGTGTAATTGAAGAGCCAACATAATAAAATCCGTGGTCTACAATTGTACTTGATAGTAATTAGTAATATTTCATTAATGCTTTTTATTAATAATTAACGATATTTGATGAGTAGCAACAAAGGGGTAGTTGTCCCTTCAATGGAGGTTTTTTTGCACATATACATTTACGGATAGACAGGGAGGATTTGAGGCAATCGTTTGGGGGCGTGCGCAACCAAGGCGCAGTCTGCAGCTCCCAACCGGAGAACCAGTCCTGGTCCGGGAGAATCCGGGATATGCCCGCCACTAAACTACCACTTAAACAAATCACTAAATCAACAATCCAACAGAATCAAACGAAAAATTGATTGTTAATTTAATCGAATTTTATAATAATTGTCTTAGTCCGTTTGTTCTTCAATTGATTTATTAATTTAAATTAAGTGATGGTGCGGTGGATATTATTATTATCATTATTATTAATTGTTATTGTTGTAAAATAAGGGCGAGATCGTGCGACACAACGTCTGAGTGGTGGATTTATAAATAGACGAAAAGGATGATGAATTTCAGTAGAGCAGACGATTATCGTAGTAGTTGATGTGTTATTATTATAGCATGCTATTAGTAGCATGT
The DNA here is from genome assembly GCA_013841185.1 of Hycleus phaleratus. Taxonomy (NCBI): domain Eukaryota; kingdom Metazoa; phylum Arthropoda; class Insecta; order Coleoptera; family Meloidae; genus Hycleus; species Hycleus phaleratus. The sequence continues at coordinate 9,346 of JACDRP010000318.1, forward strand.
ACTTTACTGTATTATTATTATTATTATTGTTATTATTATTATTATTGTTGTTATTGTGAGAAGATAATTAGTGTACGAATAGAATGGCCACGCCATCAGATAGTCCAATTGAGGAAGTTGTCTTTGAAATTGAACCGTCTAGAGTACCGAAACCGGTACCGGTGGCATTGGAGGATTTATGTCGTCTGACGAAATTCACACGACAAGAAATACGCATCATGTATCGTGGATTTAAAACGGTCAGTTAATTAATTTAATTCAATCCAATTATTTTATTATTTACAAATATATAAATATCCAAATATTGGCCAACATATCTAATTTTAAACCGGCCGATTCACATTTGCGATGATCTTTAAGTGGTGTTGTTGTCTTTCAATTAAAATTTGTTGGCATTACTTGATAAATAAATAAATAAATAAATAAATAAATAAACAGCGAATTTGTCCCTTTAGACTATTCAACTTAAGTTAATCTCAATGGATTTGTCCTTTATTTGAATTCCATTGGGTGTTTTAAGTAATTATGCCTCAACTACTGGTTTTAGTCGTGTGATAATCATCGGTAAAATTGAAAAATTAACGCATCGATTGAGATTTTGCGTGTTTCGAGAATTTTATAGAACGCAACTTAATGGCCACCTGTCATATGTGTTTTTTTGATAAATTACTCAACTTCAAATTACTCAATTCGACAAGCAACAAGTGATAATTTGATAATTAAATTATCATAATCAATTTTGATAAAATTGTTAGAATATTGGATTTGATAGTTGATGTCTAAAAATATGCTCGAACGGTACAACAAAACTTTCGATATTTGCGAAATTTTATAACAATTTTTAATTACAACAATTTCAAAGTAGGGCTCGTCCCAAAATTTGAGTCTACTTAAAGCCATCATTTTTTAAGAATACCTAAATTTTGGGTGATTTTTATAGCTTCATATCAACAACTAAAACAATATGATTATCTTTATATTAACAATTTTACGAATTATAAAATTATAAAATAATTGATCAATAATTCCAAAATTTCGGTTAAAATATCAAAAATTTGTAAACAACAATTTTCAGTCTTATAGTAGCCGGAAATTAGCCAAACAGCTTCTTTAATGTTGATGATTTTTCATTACAATTATTTTGAAATACAGCTCATTCCAAAATTTGAGCTTATTTAAGCCACTATTTTCCAATAGCAATGATAGACTTCAGTTTTGAGTGATTTTTACAATTTTATATTAAAAACTATACTAAAATGATCATTAATAGCTTAACAAAAAGTTGATTAATAATTTTAAAATACAGTTGATTCTAAAATTTTGGTAAGACTATCAAAATTGTAAACATAAACATCGTTATTTTCAGTTTTATTATAACCGGAAATTAGCCGAAAATGAATTGTAATCACAATATCCTTTGATGTTCGTTATTAAAGAAATCTTAAAATTATTTTGAAATATAGACCGTTCAAAAATTTGGGCCACAATAATGTACTCAAGTCTTGAGTGACTTTTATAATTTAATATGAACAATAATACTGACAATTTAATAAATGTGATTGTCCATAGAAATAATTTTAAAATATAGTTCAATCGAAAATTTGAGTACTATAACTAGAATTCTTCACTAAACTAACTTTTAAATCGGTACTTTAGCCACCAATTAACCTAAAATTGCCCAAAACCAATAACAATCTTCGAAAATCAATGATTTTAACGAAAATTCGTCTAGACACATTATTTCAATTGAGGCCAAATATTCTAGTGCCCCTACCGTAATTACCCCATTATTATCATCATCATTATTACCCCAACTATCTACCCTAATCTATATGTTAAGATAACAATAAAATCATTGTTTGTAACACAAAAATATTGAATCAATATAGACGAAAATAACAACGAATAAAGATCAACATTGAGATAAAATGTAGTGTTGAATTTCTTATGAATTTTTTCAGCAAATTTGTAAATCCGAAAATTTTCAAAGTCTCAACTTTGAATGCATAATTTTCCAATAATTAGCACCGGTTTTGATCAAAATTAACACGATATCTGACATGTAAACGTGCAATTCTAGCGTGTCTACACGTGTTGTTTTTTGCGCGATAGACTCCCCTCTTAATCTCCCCATTTCCAGATTTCGCCAACCCATTAGTGGGGTTGAAATTTCTTGCAATTATTGAAACTCAATTCGTCTATTTATTGTTTTAGTGAAGGGAAAACGTTCATAAGTCCTAGAAATTGAAACGATATTTGCCCTTATGTGGGAGCTTTCAGTGTACGATTTGTTTAGGATCAGGTGTTCTTCCAATGGGCATAAAAACGAGGCTGAAATAAACGTGACACGTATTGAATTTTAGAATTTTTCCAAAATCTCGCTGGAAAAATAGCAAACAATGTCATTGTAACAATGTTTACTTTTAGCTCTTTTGTAGTCTTTGTCACCTATTTTATTTTTATTATTGTAGAATAATTACAAAGTACTGTCACGCTATCTGGCGTGAGAACTAACGATTTGACTCATGTTTCGGGCGGATATTTATAATCATAAAAGAATAAGCACTAATGTTGCCAAAATTCCAGCTATCCCTACATAAATATCCGTCCTTTATTGATTGTACTAATAATAATAATAATAATAAAAACATTACGATTCTTATCAATATATTCTTGATAACTGTGAATATGGTTTTTTTGAATTATTATTTTATAATCTGCTAAATAAACGTTCATTTCTAACCTCAAATTTCAAATAAAACAAACGATTTTAGTCTAAAACTAATAAAAATGAAGAAATAATTCACAAATTCTTCAAAGACAACACAACAACACTCAATGAACACAGAATAAGTTTGGCATTAGTCAAATTTAGAATTGTGAGGTTAGTAAATCTGGGGAGTTTTGTTACCAACCAAATTTTTGAAGAGTACACAATTCAAAATTCTCATTTAAGCCAATAGAGATTGAGAATTTTAAATTGCGCGCCCATCAGAAGATGAATTGGTAATAAAACTCCCCAGATATTGTTGCTACTTCAATTTCTAGCCTTACAATTCTGAATTTGGTTAGTTTTTGGAAGAATTGATGAATTATTTGTACAAATGAGTACGATTTCTTTTTAACTTTAATGATTTTTAATTGAAATTTCTCGTTTCAAATCTTTGTAAAAATGATTTCAATCGTTTATATTCACAGTTAATTAAGATCTCTTTCCAAATCTATCAGAAATTTTCCGGTAAGTTTGCTAGTTTTCCAGAAAATTGACGAAATGTTGATAATTTTTTTACAGATGTTACGGACTTCTGTTTCTAGTTCCGTAACTGCTAAATTTCCACAAAATTTCGCGAGTTCTGCTTCTGTTTCAGTACCTTTTTAAACGGATAAATAACGGATATCACTGATATTCGAGAAATACGAACTCGTTGACACTGGAGTTCACCTTTTTCGGTTGGAGGTCCGAAAATTGTTAATATTTGATAAGCGATTTCTCGATTGTTTGATGAGTTTTCACAATTGATAAAGTAGCATCAGAAACAGTGTTTCAAGGCGCATTTAATGATGTTTTTGGTTCCGAAAAAGTCCAATTAAATTTTGAGTTACAGAGGAGAATCTTGGAGCATGCGTTTCTGCTTAATTTTTTCAATATTTTTCCCTATAATTTAGCAAATATTATCGAATTTTCAATAATTTTTTCGAAGTATATAGCAAATTGAAAGAACTTTTCAAATTTCCAAGAAAGCATTCAATGAATTAGTTAGTTGTCCGGAAAATTGATGGAAACTTGAGGGTTTTTTCCGATACGGTGACTGAAAATTGCCAGTTTTGAGTAATCGATATCTCCCTTGTTCGAGGCGATATTGCAATGAATTTAGTGGCTTTAGAAAGAGCATCAAGCTGTATCGAAATGTGTTGTTTGTTTTGGAAAATTCCGATTAAATTCGGAGTTACAGAGGAAAATCATGGGGCACGAGTTTTTCCAAAAATTTTCCATATTTACAATTCAGCAAATATTATCGATTTTTCAATGAGTTTTTCACAAATTGTAAGAACTGTTTAAATCTGCAAAAAATTTTCCAATAGATTTGTTAGTTACGCCTTTTTTCTGTACAATAGCTGTAAAATATCAATTTTTGATGGCCGAAATCCCCATGTTCGATAATTTCCAGTTTAGCACCCCTGTTCTATCAAAATATCTTGAAAAAATCGATTCTCTTATAAAATCAACCATCGTGTTGTTGTAATACAAGCAAAGTATGTGTTTGTACTTGACACGAGTGCTTTTAAAAAGCCCACAAAGTGTACGCTTTTAAGATTTCAAATCTTTCTCGGGCATTCCGACATAAAATCACGTAACTCCTACCATATATGTATGTATATGACAGCTTTTATGAATCAAGTATCTTGATTGTTGTGATAATAAGGGCTTGGTGTAAGAACGGTCGGTTGACAAGTTTAATTGAAACAACTCGTCCAATAAATCACTTTGATGTTGATATATGATGGTGTACGAGTACACACAACTTGGGGGTAGTTTCCGGACTTGTTTCTATCCTGTATTAGAATACAATATAATATGAATTTAGGGGTTGTAGTTGTGGTGAAAATGACGACATTATTGAAAGTAAAATGTTGTAGGCACTGCTACTGTATTATAATATAGCAATATGAGATGACGTCAAGGGTGACAACAATGGAAATCGATAAGGGTTGTCCTCTTTTATGAGCAACATGCGAAATCTTGTTGGAAAATTGAAGTAGCACTTTAAAAATCTTTGAAATCAACTTGAACATGACAAAATATTGTTAAGAATTGAGATTTTATGAATTTTAAATATCGAATTTTTATGGAGTTACCCGGCGCATCCGCCAATTTTACAACCGAGCGCAACAATACGGTTTATTAATGGATAAATAATTTTAAAACTCATAAACGTATTCATAAATAACTAAACTTGAGCATGAAAAAGACGAGATAACCGAACAACTTAAATGTAGGTCAACTGTATTTATGTAAAATTGTATACACAAAGTATCAGCACAAATATTCAACATTAATGCTTCCTTGTATATTCCTAAATGAATTATTATTGTCTACGAATCATGCCAGAAAATATAACAAAATTTATTATAAATAAAACTATATTAGAAATAAATATTTCTATATTTAATAATTTATGTTTAAAACTAACCAAAAATTATTGTTTAAAATAATAAACAAGTAGCGAAAAGAAATGTATCGATAGATACGCTACGATTTGGTGTTTTTTTCTGGTTTGAAAAACATCATGATAAATGAGTTTATTAAAGCGAAGATTTATCGTTGGTAGCCTCGCATATTTCTGTATTTCGCATCTTATTTGGATGATTTATGAAAAATCGTTCCAATTGTAGACAATTTACGTTTCCAATATAAACAAATCGCTGTTGAAGTTTTAATTATAATTTAGAAGAAAAATTGAATTGCCAGTTGGTAAATCAAATTTCCGTCCAACAACACGAACTAATCACATTTTTTTCTCTTTTGTTGAACTAAAATCGTTATCGTTTCTTATTATGAGAACTACTAACAGGATATTGTGGATGTTTCTAGAGTTAAAAGAGCACCGAGAATTGCGCCATAACAGATTTTTAAAATGTATGTCAACGGAATCAGAGCGGAAACAGAAACCGAAGCGGAACCGAAAACAGAAACCAAACAAACTCCAAAAATTTGGAGTAAAATTGTTAATTATCGGGAAAACTGACAAGTCTGCTTGAAAAATATAAAATATTGGCTGAATTCCAGGGGAAATGTGGAAAATTTTAGAAAAACGTGTCTCAAGATTTGCCGTTCATTTAGAATTTTTCAAAACAAAAACGCTTTTAGATACTCCTTAAAATGTCCTTTCTAACGGTGCCTGATTCATTACAATGCTTCATCAAACAAGGGAGATATCGATCATTAAAATTGGATTTTTCGAAGTAAAAATGTGATATAGGCTTTCGAGTTTCTGTTAGTTTTCCGGAAAACTAGAAAACTTATTGGAGGATTTCTTGAATATTTGAAAAGTTCTTTCAGTTGGTCATAAACTGGGTTATGGAAGATTTTTTCTTTTTTTTATTTCTTTCTAAATACAGAAATTTAACAAAAATATTTTGAAATAGTTCAAAATATTTATTTGATCCAATTCTACTGCTGTTTTCCATTCCACAATCGTAGATTTTTCAATTTTAAATTTTATTATTGCTGAATTAACAATAATAAAACCGAATTTTATTGACTAAACGATAAAATTATACCACCAGAATACCATAAAATTCAACCTACAAAGGTAAATGAAAAAATATGTTTATATCAACTTGGTTAAATTCGTATTTTTCGTCAAATCCCTCCGAAAATATCGCAAACATCAACAAAACAACTCGATTTCGTTAATGCGAAAACGATTAAAATCGCATAAAATCACGTTTTCGTCGGCCATATAAATCTTATCATTGAATCGATGGAATTTCGAACGCAATAATTATGCCCGAAATCGTAGAATTGACGAAATTTTCCGCCAATTTTAATGAGATTCACTTTAAAATTTCGCTAACATTTCTATTATTAATAGAACACGACACTGTTGAATTAATTAAGGGCGGTGTTGTAATAAATAAGGGTGGCGCATTGCGCTGTTAATTTACCGGAATGAATCCGAAAATAAGTCGTGTAATATTTATGGGGAATTTTTTCCAATTCCAATACCGATTTCAAAGGACTTGCTTCAATAATTTACTAAACAAACTAATTGAAATCAAACGATGGTGTGTTTAGGCTTATCAAGGTAATAATTTACGATTTTCTATACGAATATGTACCGAAAATGGCAAAGAAACACGCACGATTCGATACATAAATTAAACTTGTCTACTCTTGAAATTAAATAAACGTAGACGGTATAAATCGAAAGAATTTGACTTTAAGATTTGGATTATAATTTTTAATTAGAACGAATTCTGTGTCAGATATCCGTTTCGCACGTCAACGTCTAATTAATTTCGGAACGTGCCGGATTTGGACCACCAAAAGTGGTATTTGCATGTCTAATTGAAATATTTACGATATTTAACACATGTTTTTAATTCTAAAATTTCTCCCAATTTTGCCACAATTCGATAAAGGCGAGAAATCGTGTAAAATGTCGGGAAATTACACGTTTTCCCCAACTATTTCCCTACTTATTGAACGGATATTATGTCTTTATCGACGCTCTCATTAGTTGAATTTATCGAAAAGTCGAAACTTGAAGAGCGATAAATGCGACAATTGTAGACGAATACAAAATTGTTTTTTTTTTTTTAAATTAAAATCAAATATGGTTCTGTTGAATATTTGAGGTCGTGCAAATATGTGTGGTTTTTCCATTTTTTTCAACCACTAATTGGATTTTTCGTCCATTTCCTTGTTTTTATTGTTGATGTTATTATACTAACGATAGCTTGCGATTTTGATATAAAAATCTATAGTTTTATTTTAGCAAACGTGTAAATGGTTCAATCTTTAGAGCTGTGAAATTGTAAAGGTTACATTTACAAAGAGATTTTATGATTGTACACATTTTCTGTGTATTCTTTTGTATTTTGCAGTCGTAATTATTACCTTTGATCTTGCTTTAGATTAAACGTGAGAAAAGAATATCAATATAGAAGTATCAATGTTCTAAGAGATTCTAAAATGTAGGTATGGCGAGATCAATTTTTTAGAATTATCGTAGATTTCTTCGTTTATTTGTAAATTTTTATAGAATTTGATTGTTTTTTGGAGGTGAACAATTTTTTCTGTTTGAGAAAAGGAATTTTGGTAGAAGTTCTGGGGTAGATTTTGAACTCTTGGTCCAATTTTTTTCAATAAAATCAGCAAATTTTTAATGGATTTCAATCTTAAATTATTAAACGGAAAGAATCTTGTTATAAATTATCGAATGTTAACTTTTTTGCTAAATTGTACAAATTTCAAAGTTGTTAATCCTATTTCTTTGAGCAAAATTTTCGAATCGGAGTCAATTTCGTTTTAAATTATCGCCTTCTAACGAATTTTTCTCTTAAAAAGTGCTAGACAGCTCAATTTTGAACTCTTACTTAGTCCGGCTTCTAAGAGATTTTCGTCCAAACAACAATTTTTCTTCCAAATTATCGAAATTTCGGCAATTCTCGATTTGTTTGAGGACGATTTTTGAGTTGTCCAAGTTTTAAGACAATTTTAATTCAAATTGTCACTTCCTAACTGATCGTGTCGTTAAGGAGGAGTGTCACAGAGACCAGGTTAGAACAAACAGCGCAAGAAGTTTATTTTCCAACAGATTGTAATGATCTAAACAACATTTGAAAGAGCATTTCAAGAAGCAGGGAAGTTGGTANCGACACAAAATTGGAATTTTTCGAATTTCCGGAAATCTAGTCGATTTTTTGGAAAAACCATTTTCGTTCAAAATTAACAAACTACAATTACAATCGAATGGAAGATTAACCATTTTGATATTTGTTATCGTTTTTGAGTTAAATGAGTTGGACGTCTTTACAGGATTTACATTCAATTAATTAACTAACTCAACAAATAAAGAACTTTCCGTGTAAACTAGTTAGCAGCCCTGTATTTAAACAAATATCAATATCACCATTTAAATATGCATATTTACCCGTTATCATGGCTTTAATAAACAGAAAACTTTAATTCAAAATCTAGAAAGATTATCAAATCTTCCATAGTATCCAAAATATCGCTAATAACTTAATTAACCGTTTAATTTCTTATTAAAAACGATTAAAAACTGAATTGGGGCCCGAGTAAAGTTAGTTACAATACTAGCAATTACAATGTTTTTTTTTCTTTCATTCATATTTAACAGATCTGAATAGGATTTAACATCGATTATTATATGTATGTATATTATTTTCTAATATTTATAGGTTTATTTATAATTATAAATGTATACTTACTATACAAAATCAAATTGTTGAAATGAACAAGACTCCCATGCAATGCGACAGGATACAAAAGTACTGTACTACACAGCAGTGGGAGTTCTTGATTGTCAATGCCATTTGGCTTTTTGTGCAAAAATATCAGCTCGCAGATTTTGTGCAAAACAGATGCCCAAAATCTATAAAGAAAATTTAATCAAAATTGAAGAAAATTACCCATCAATATCTACAAGCAAAATATTTTGATGGTAAAGCGACATATTTTCAAAATTGCTAAAATTACTTATTCCAATACTATTTCATGCATATCAAAATCAAAAATCAAAATACTTATTGTTAGTCTCCATAGATTAGTTTATAATTTTGAAAAATTTGCCGTTAAGTCTTCAAAAAATTCAACGATTTTTCCGTAATTTCTTTGATTTTTGGGAAGTTATTTCAACTGGCTACCGGAAAAATACACAATTCATGGTCAAGTTATGGAGGAAAATATGGAAAAATTTGTAAGAAACGTGCTCCAAGATTCTTCTCTGGACTTCAGTTTTATGAAATGCTGCTTGACACGTTTCTATATCAAACGATAAGCAAGAAATCGTTCAATCTCAAAACGATTTCTAAATCGTTCCAAACATTAAAATAAGGAATTATTTTTATTAGAAATGGCATTTCACTGTACATAATACGAACATATTTGTTTTGGAAGACTTCGAAATAATTCTGAATTATTGTCGAAATCTTTGTTGCACGTTTTCTCATAGTTTCCATCATAATTCAGCCAATATTTGTTTTTCAATGATTCCAAATAGTAAAAAACTGTTGCTAAAGAGTTTTCCAATCATTCTTCACTGATTTACGAGAATTTTGAGATAGTCAGCATTACAACATGGTTGTATAAAAGCGATTTTCCGATAAGCTATAAATTTTGCAAAATTTTCCTTAGGAACTACCCTTAAAATATTTCTCAAATCTCAGGGTAATAGGGGTTGCTATAAGAGCTAGGACTTTATATAAAGCAGGCGGTATACGGTGCTTTTCACTTAAAAATATAAAGTTTATAGGGCATGCTGCAATTTCTTAAAATGAGCCACACATGCCAAACGACTCAGAATGATTAAAGAATGCTCCCAACAATGATTTTTTTTTATTTTTCTCTATTCGGTTCCAGAATAGGTTGAAATATTTTGCATTTATTCCCGAATACAATGGAGAAAACTGGAAAAAATATGTGGGGAGCATCTTTGAGTCATTCTAAAGCATTTCAGAAATTGCAACATTAACTAAAACAAGCGGTTTTTGACCAACTTGCCGAGGAGTTATGAGGCTAAAATTTTGGTAAAGACCCTCTTATAAATTCTTCAAATATTTTTCAAATTGCTCGTCAAATAAACTATTAAGGGCACAGAGTAGCTGTGCGATTTTTAACCGGTAAAAATGTGAATTTCTAACTCGCTATTTCTCGCTTGTCCTCGGGACTACGGCAACCGCAGAGATTTTTGAAAATAGCATTTCTTATAGCCCCTAAGGGTTATTTCCGTTTTTCAAAATATTGATAAAAATTTGAATTACAGACGAAAATCTAACAAATTATTTACATAACCGTATGTATTTCAAAATAATCAATTTNAATCTATTTCCGGTTGTCGTAATCTCAAGGACGAGCGAGAAATCGCGTTAGAAATTCACAACTACTCTGTACCCTTAAGGGAAATAATCAACTTTTAAGGGAAAAACTCTATGCAATCTTCATGGACAAGTTATAGATGAAAATAGGAAAAAACATAAGATTCATCTCGCTAATTCTTGTCAATTTCAGAAGCATTCATTTATCTCATAATGCGTTTAAAAGGCCCGCTATTTTACACGTTTTTATATCGCAAACAATAAGGGAGAGATTGGGAGCTAAATATTATTTTTCCTCCAATTTTAGAACGATTTCTCCTTTTACTTTAATAATATGTAAGTTTTTTCTTTGTTGAAAAGGCATTTATGGGCCCATATTATGGACATATTTTGGAATTTTTTAGGAAATTTACAATTACAAACATTAGAGCACCTTTTTTCCATATTATTTTTTGGAAATTTAAACTGCTCTATATTGAAAGTGTTTTCCAAATATTGAAACAAAAATTCCTAGACTCAGTAATTTTTTCGAAAATTGAAAAAGAAAATTGCCAAATTGACGACCGAATTTTACAGTTTAAAAAAATTGGGGAACATCATTAAAAATAATTATTTAGTAGCAGATATTTTTCAATTTATAAATGATTCTATGGTCTTTCCTACTGTAGTTTTATTATTTGAAAAATATGCTTATTTTCCTGTAAAAACTGCATTTTCTAAGAAATTCGAATCCATTCTAATATTTTCTTAAATAGTGTGATTCAAAACATTTCATGTCACTTTTCCACCAAATTTATACCACAACAAAGAAACAATTCAACAAAAAACCAATCAATAAAATAAAATAAAAAACTTACTTGCAAAAATAAAACAATAAAACTATAAGTGGCTAACGTAATCATATTATGTTCTATCCATTCTTCGGTGGCCTCTAAACAGCCTTTCTCATTAATCACTTTCGATATATCGAAATTCTGTGAATTTACAACAACAAATACAAAAATAAACAAATAATAAATCGTTAAAACAAACCACATGAAAAGAATTGGAAGATAATCAATAAATCAAGCTAGAAATCAAGCAAAATTGTTGATAAATTTTTTTAGAATCAAACCTGAAGCACCATAATGCCCACTTTAACAGCAGCTACAGGAACTAGATTACTTTCTATCCATTCTTCACCGGCACGCAAACAACCTCTTTCAAATATATGCCTTTCACCGGGCTAATTTAATTTAATATTAGACGATTTTAATAGAAATTTTAGAAATTATAATAGATAGTAATAGATTAGTAGGATAGTTGATTATAAAAATACTTACAAAACCTGGTTTTCGTACATCATAGCCGCACTGTTTATTCTTAATAATTTCCTAAAATTTTACAAATTAGCCAAATTATTCATTTATTATTTAAATAAATACATTCGGTTTGCGTTTACAACAAGAAAACGGCACCCCACACGCCTCTCTACTGCCCACATCTTTCGACGAACAATTAAAATAATTATTACGATCCCAATCTTTAGGGCCTTCAATACCACAACATTGCAACTAGAAAAACAACAATTAATACAATAATTTAAACAATAAAGACGACTAACCCAATCTTCTTGTATCCAATCAATTAAATTCTGTTGATCTGGATCTTCTCTATAATGTATAATAAATGTTTGGAAGCCAATTGTAGCTTGTGATTTAATCTAAAAGAAAATCGATGATTCACTCGAAATTCAGCGAATTCTCAACTTACCCAATCTTTGAAAATAAACCCCAAAATACCGGCTGTCATTTCAAATAATAGTAGAACTGATAAGAATATCGCGTACTACAACAAATTTAGATTAGTTTTATTTAATTTTTTTTAAATCGAATCGAAATTACTGTAGCTAATAAACAGGTATTTTCACGTAAAGCACCCACACATCCAGTAAAACCAATGATGAACGTAACGGTACCTAGAATTCGATTTATAATCGGATTTAATTCGAAATTATTGCCGAATTTAATGGTTTTACCGATACAAATTAGAATGAAAGCCGGATCTAAAGCGACATTTGCTACTTTTCCTAAATTGTTAAAAATATCCTTCTCCGACCATGCCCATACGCCTACCGTTAAAATACCCAATCCCAACAACTGCAATTAACAAAATTCACGTTAATTTGTTGAAAATTAATCGAAAAAAGACCCAAAAATTACCCAAAATAATACGTTAAATCCGAATATCATGTACTTCAAACAACCGCTAACTTCGCTACTTTCTCGCCTGTATTTCCGTACGGGCATTGCTGGTATATTTACCGCCATTTAATTTTCCCTTATTATCGGAAAATTCTAGGAAAACTACACAATTTTCTTCTATTAGAAAATTTCCATTCTTAGGTGGCCTTGATGTGGGTTGGTTTATTTCGTCTTGATTTCTCCACAAAATTCGTGATTGAGCAATTCGAATAATTCATCCACAATTTAACACATATTTTATTAATTATATTTAATTGGAATTTAATTAAAATTGGGGTTAATTAACGTAAAATTTGTACTTTTCTTATCCGATGGTTGTTGACATAAGTCAATTTGACAGTATAGATCACTGTATTATCGATTCTGTCATAAGTTTTCTTGTTTCCCCACTAGGCGTACATTTCAATTTTTGACAAATTTATTATAATGAAGTAGACAACCAATAATACATAATTGTGGCGCTAAAAACAAATATTGAAATTTAGTTTTAACAATTTTATTGATTATAACAATTCGGTTAGAATTTTACTAAATTCTCAATATTTGATTCCACTCATTACTGTTTTTTTCAATCAATATCAACGATTCATGAATCATTGAATAAATTTCCACGAAACTAATCGATCAACTCTTGGAAATCGTTACGAATAAATTCACAATTATTCGTATTTAAAATTCGTTAATCAAATAAATTTATTATAATGATAGTGATGTTTTATAAAGTCGTAGACGGCTTAAAATCGCTCAAATGGGCTCATTTCTACCGTGTTAAAAATCATCGATTTCTCCACTTATTGCACACGTTCTAGGTGAAATTGCTAACTATCCACGATTAATGAACCTAGAAGTTTTTCTCCTAAGTATCGACTAAAAATAAACGAAGAGAAAAACTGTAATTTGTATAAATTTACACGCAAACTTGGCTTATAATTTACAGAACATTGACATTAAAATAATATCGATAATTAGATGAACTGGCGTTTTAATTATTGGTGGATGCGCCGGACAATTCGATGAATACTCCCACTTATTAATCGAGCAATATTTTAATTTAAAAACAACATCAAATGTGTCTCATTATTGTATTTTATTTATCATTAAGTAAGTACAGATATCTCTGTATATTTCCATTGTTGTAAATTCTATCTGGTAAATAATCCGTTATCAGATAAAGCGCCTCGATTAACATATTGAACAGCCTTGAATTGGTTGTTATTTATAATTTTAACGTAAAATTTCGTTAACTTATCCACATACTTGTATGCAATATTGAAATATTTCAATTAAGAATTAGTTATGAATTATTTAACTGTATTTGTGAAGACGACCCTCAGTGTTCAAGGAAATAAATTCAATTTATTATTAATAGTCGTGTAATACGAGTGAGTTTCGAAGGGTGTTTGTTATAAAGCTGCCAATTACCTTCGCATAAATTTCACTAATATCAAGGTAAAGGTTATCATTATAAATTAAGTTTCGATATTGTTAAGTAGCGTTTACAAATTATGATAACGTTTGACGTCAAGATGGACGTAAATAATTCTTATAATTATCATCAATTTTTACGTACAAGTTATGTTGAAAAATTTGAAATTCTATGATTGTAGAATTTCCAAAAAAATCGCTCGAAATATTAGAAAATCTAATTTGCTTGTTTGCCCAAATTTCGGGGCTATTGAGGCACAAATATTGGTAAAATACGGATAATCCTCATATAACACGATAATGTTGTGTAAAATCGCGCTATACGAACTACGAGGATACGTTCTTAAAACTCTTATAACACTGTTTCCATTTGAGTTTTGTTAAAAATTAGCGTCCCCCGGAGAACACGATTGTACTCTATTAATAATTCGGTCTCTAGTGGCTTTTCGAAAAATCAATGAAACTCCATTTGTAACTTCCAATAATTTCTCATTTCTTAATTTTGCTACTTTTTCGACACAATAAAATGTAAAATAACCCCCATACAACACTCATATGTGTGAAATTTAGCTTTATGAATTAAAGGGATGCGTTTTTAAAACCCTTATATAACACTGTTTTCATTCAAGTTTTATTACAAAATTAGCACGACATCATATAACACGATTGTGCTCTAACAGCAAAGAAAATCTGCTTAAAAAGTCTCAGTTTTCTAAAAAAACATAATTTCATTTCTAACTTTCAACAATTTCGTGTAGTGTAGTGGAAAAATCAATTAATCGTGTTAATAGATCAGAATCGATTCGGTTTCTCTTTTCTTTACGCATTTATACAGGCTGTACCAATTTTACTAAATTATTTCACAATTATAATAATATTTATTAGAATATTTACACGAAATTGTTGATTTCACACGAATTTCATTAACGTATTAATCGAGGGTTATTTTTAAGTTTTATCATTTAAAACTCTAACACCCTCATCGTTGGACAGTCTGT
Source organism: Hycleus phaleratus (assembly GCA_013841185.1). Lineage (NCBI taxonomy): Eukaryota > Metazoa > Arthropoda > Insecta > Coleoptera > Meloidae > Hycleus > Hycleus phaleratus. The sequence continues at coordinate 24,578 of JACDRP010000318.1, forward strand.
AATAGGGTTAGTAAATATTAAAGGTGCTTTTTTAGTTTTAACAACAAATCTAGCGTTAAATCTGCGTAATAATTAAAAGAAATCGAGTTCTGTACACGAATCAGTGCATTTAAAGCCATCTACACGCATGTACAATTTTTAAATTAAATCCAATTGGGAGATAAAATAGGTAGATAGATAAAAATAATTCCCAATCAACGGGAAATCGTGTCGAGAATAGCGCATGGCGTTGTTTCCAAGTAACATCGCAACATTGTTCGAACAACAACACAACAAGGGGACCGTGTAGAGTGTGGATTGTTGATTGTAGAACTTGACCACTTGACTCATTGTTAATCGGTTAGTTGTTGAATGGACTCGTTGTAGAACAGGTATACGGATTTTTTATCGTAGTTAGGAGCATTCTTTTCTTTACAAATCGTGTATTTTGTGAACAATTTGTTAAAATAGTGCCGTTCATTTGTTATAAATGTACAAATAAAGTGGAATTGTAGTGAATTCGTGTATCTGATGGTGAGTATTCTCGTTGATTTTAATTAATAATAAAATTATTACGATATTCACTGATAACATTCTTATCAGATAACAAATTAGTCATACCATTTTTGAACATAGCGACCTTAATTTCCAATAAATTTGATTAAAATTAATCGAATCTTGCAATTTTGCGATTTAAATTGATTACAATCAATGAATCTCGATTCGTTTTATTGAATTAGGGGTTGAAATTACACGAATATCGATAAGAATAACTAATTAGATCAATTATAACGAAACTTTGTGAATGTCGAGCCTTATTTATTTGACCAATTCACATTCCAATGACTAATAATCGGTTCTTTAGAAATGGCCAGAATGACAAAGGTAATGGCCTAGATTCAATTCATCTTGTTTAATTTTCATTTTCCGCTTTATTCTCGATTCGTTTACGGATTTTTCCGTTTGAGAATTTTGGGTAGTTTTCCTTTTAAATTTACGAAAAACTTTCTTCAATAAAAATCCATTTCCTTGTATAATTATTTGAATTTATTCAGGTCGTTTTCTACTAGTTGCGTGTGTTTTATTGAACGTTTTAGTGAAATTTTTCCTTGTAATCAACGATGGTGGATTTTATAAAAGTACACGTCCAAAAACTAACCTATAATTGTACACTCGGTCTCTTTCAATTCAACCAACTTGACTCTAACTCTAAATTTGACTGTTTGTTCAATTGTTTATAGTTTAATTGTGTAACGAACTCTATTACAGTACAGCCAAATTCGGTAAAACAAATGGAAATTTTGACAAACGATTTCCCTTCAGTTTGCATTCGAAATTCGAGTTTTTGGGCGTGTTAGAAAGAGCTTTTCCAGCTGCAACACCTGGATTTTACAATTTTGGAAAATCTAGAAGCAGTGTTTGAAAAAATCCCCATAATTTCGCCATTTTTCTTATGAATATGAGCCTTAATCGATAGCAAATTGAAAAATCCAAATATGCAATTGGTTTGGAATTCTCCGGAAAATTCGGGGAAAATAATAAGTTTGTCGACATATTCTTTGCACAAACGCAGAGAACTGAATATTCCACTTTTTGAAAGCTGGGCGAACCGTGAAATTCGGGGAAAATCATGAGAAAACTCACCAAATTTGCCATTTTCACCTATCAAAAATGATTGTTTTGAACCAGATCTTCTCCAGTTTGTAGACGATTCTATAGCCTTCAAAGTTGTGCTTTTGTTGTGTGAAAACTGGCTTATTTTCATNAACTGGCTTATTTTCATGCGAAAATTGCGTGGAAAATGGGCTTTTTACTAACTAGCGCATTAGGCTGCGTTATTGGAAAAATTAAAAAAAATAAAGCGTCCAGGTTTTCATCTACAACTCAAAATTTCCACATAATTTTCCAAAACTGTAAGCTTTCTCTTATGCAGCTTGAAATGCTCTTTCTAACGTGCCCGAAAACTTGAATTTCGAGTGAATAATAAACGAGAAATCGTTTATTAAAGTCCAACCCTTTAATGCATCTGTAACTTGCATAATTTTAGAGAATTGACAGGGAGACAATTTGTAGGCGGTTTTTATGTTTCAATTTCTAACTGCCAGTTTGCTATTTTGTGTGGGTAATTATTAATATACAGGTACGGCATTTGAAATAGTCGCATAGATAAAAAGAAACTACAAATTATCACTGCTTTAAAAGCTTGTTATCAGTTGAGATGCCGTTACTGTATAATTTTCAACTAGAAATATAAAAATTTAAACAGGCTGTATGGCCGAAGTTTAGTCTATTAAATTGGGCCTATTTAAGAAGTCAATTATTCGAATTTTTCTGCTTTTTGCTCGAAATTTTTGTACAAAAATTGAGACAGTCTTTGGAAATATTACAAAAAAACTAAAATAACTAGAAACTAGTCTTCAATGTTACTCATTGGATTACATAAGTAAACCATTAAATTACAACATTGCCATCATTGAAATGGTGTTGTAATACGAAATTGGACGAAATTCTCGTATTTTCGCGATTTCCAACCGATTATTCAACTAGAAAATGCTGCTTTTCAGTGGAGAAGAACGATCGAAAACGAACAATAGAAGCCGATCTTTCAGCTTTATCAATCCCATTCAAGATGTTGAATTTTCTTGAAACAATAGTTATTTGGTTCAACTGTACGGTGAATAATTTCAATTGTACTTAACGTAAATTATTTGATAGAAATTGTGTCGTCACAGTGGTGTTATCATTGGGATATGACGCAAATTCAATAAAACGTCGCCTGAAAATCAACTGATAACTGCTGAATATTTCCGATATCACTGATAATATTACAGGATTCCAATTGTTGATTTGTTAGAAGAGTCGTAAAACAAAGGCGAATTTTCATGCTTAATGGTTCAAATTTCAACAAAATAACAGGGAAATAGAGCATAAATCTAACGACAATTTCACCGTAATGTTGACAATTTTCTCCTGCTTTTCCACTGGTGAAATTTCGGCAATTTTAAGTGGAATTTTAAGAGATTCGAGAAAATCCTTTCTCTTCTATTTCTACAATCGATTACTGATTATAAGAGAATTCTCGTACGTTAACTGAATTTTAATTAGAGTTAATTGCAGTTACATAACAAATGAAAATTGTATTCCTCGTAACGGTTCGATGGACAACTACATAGAAAAAAATAAAATAAAATAAACGAACGACATTAAAAACGAATAAAACTGTACAGTTGTGTTATTAGCAAGACACTTAAATTCGTGTTTTTGTAACTGTAATTGTCAATTCTACTTCCTTGTAGTTTTAAATTTCATACTGAAAGACCGAGATGAAAGTGCAATTTCCGGTAGTTGTGAAAAAAAAGACAAATTTGCTTGACATAGCGGTTAGACGATATTCGAGTCTTGAAGGTTATTAATTTTACAGTTGGCTATCGAATTTCATTCTGAACTCAATTCAGAAAAAATAACAAAACGTTTATCTGTTGTGATTATTGTGGAAAAATAGGGGCGTACCCGTATCAAATTCTTTCAGTTTCAAAAACAGTAATGGTGTGTTTTTATTTGATTTTAAGGGGACGAGGTAGATCTCAGGATTTTCACCGGCGAAAATGTGAGTTTGTAAGTTGCGATTTCAGGCAATTTTCAAAATTAAAAAAAAGGGCTTCGCATTCTTCTCGGCTTTTGTATCAGNAATGATTCAAGCATCATTAGAAAGACCAATTCGAAAAGTTTTTCTTCTAGCAAAACTCCAATGAGTTACTGAGGAAAATCTTGGAGCACGTGTTTTTGGTTATCTGTTCTATAATTTTCCCTATAATTTTGCCAGTATTATCTATAGTCAATGATTTTCTCACAGTTTATAACAAATTGAATGCATTTTTCAAATCCTTCAATCCTGTTAGTTTTTCAAAAAATTTGAGAGAAAAAAATTCTGTTCCTATTGTTTAATCCAAAATTAAGCTATAGGAAGAAATAGTTTAATTTGTAGATTAAAATATCGAAATAAAAAGTAGAATTAATTAATTTTTATTAGATAATAATTGTATAACAGTGATGATTGATGTCCGTAATAATAGTCTTTGTTTTATTTTTCATTATTATAGTTGTTTGTATGATGATTTCAAGGGAAAAGTACAAGTGTTTTTGATTTCGTTTCGTTTCATTACAACACTTTCGTTATCTGTGTGAATTTCTTTGTGACTTATTGTAATCGGTGTGAATTAAGTCATGGAGATTATGCATTCAACAATAATCTCTTGTAAAAGATACTCATTTTCTGCCTTTTCTGAAACAAATTTATTAACAAAAAGTCGACAAAACTGTGATCTTGTAGTGAATTTCACATGGGTATTGTCATTTAATTTTGTCATACAAAATTATAACTCATTAAAAAGTGGAATTTTTAATAGACGATTTCTGCTCTGTTTTCTACTTTAAAACCAAGTGTTAGAGCTTGTTGGAGAGAGCATTTCAAGCTACACTTGGATCCTATTGTTTTTAACAATTCCGGGCAAATTTCGGGTTATTTTCTCTGTCAGCTTATTTTAATTTGTTTGCAAAAAATATGGGCGTACATTGATAGAAAATTGAACGAACTGTCTAAATATCCAAGGAATTTTCCAGTAGGTTCGTTAGTTTTCCGGGAAATCGAAAAAATTGCAAAATTTTGGGGATTGAGAAATCTTAAATATAGAGAATCTAATTGTAAGCTGTGGAAATTTGGGGAAAATTTTAAAGCAATTTATTTGCCATTTGGTGTGTGGAAAACGAGATGATTATAGGATTTATGTCTTAAAATGCTCTTTCCAGCGAGCCTAGCGCTTGATTTTAAAGTTAAAAGCAAGGGCGAAATCGTCTGTTGGAGATTCCACATTGTGAAATTTTAGTCTGATCGCTTAGGTTTTAGAAAATTTTTGAAATTTATTTATTGTTTTGTTCGTAATTTATTTACACATTTTTGGACGTATAATCAGAAAATTCCGTGTTATCAAGAATACAGCCTCTTTTCAACCGCCATAATCAATGACGAGTCATCAAAATGAAGCGATTTTTCTCAATTTCTAGCGTCTTATCTTTCAAATTGATGGTTCTCCTTGCGCCTTATCAACCTGAGAGATTTCCCCAAAACGCTTCAATTTTAGCACCCAAAATTGGAACTTTTTGGCTTAGCAAAATCAAAAAACCCCACAATTTCATCGAATAAAATTTTTTTGATTTTCTGAATTAATGGACCTTCTCATCTCTCATTCGCATGAGAAGTCTGCCCAAAAATGCCTCAATTTCAGTACTCAAAATTCAAGCTTTTTTGACTTAACGAGAACAAAAAATCCAAGGAAATTCCACAATTTTGACCAGTTTTTCCCGTAATTTTATCAAATGAAAGGCGATTTTAACAGAATAAATTAGTGATAGTGAAACTTTCGATTGTATTAGAAAATTTTGGATAATTTTACCAAATAAACCATCTGTTCAATTATAATTTAATCCAACAATTGAGTCTCTTCGAAGAGAAAACTTTATAGTTTCTAATTAAATTAGACTGAAGATTTAATTGGTATCCTAATTTTTTCCATGTGACGCATATTCTCCTACAGAAGGCATTAGATAGAAATAACAGCGATAAATTTTTGTGCAACATTTCAAAGAGGTCAAAAACAGATTTATATGTAACGTGAATAATAAAAAAGAAACGATAAAATCGTGACTAGCTCAAGGTATGCAACATTACTATTTAATAAACGTGAAGGGAATAATGATTCGTTTTTCTATTAAAATATTGGCACAATCTCGTTGAAAACATCAATCAATTTTCCAATTCATCATCGAAATGTTATCGAAATTATTATAGGAAGAAAGATAATTACAATGATAATAACAAAATAGAAGAAAATAAAAAGAAACTTTCTACTGTTGAGTGATTATAGAAAATTTCTTGGATTTCCGGACAATTTTTCTTAGATTACCTTGACGAAAGCGGTGATATTAATTTACAAACAACTTTATACTAGGCATTATGAAATTTATTACTCTTTTTTAAATAAAACTAAATTCACGTTTTTATTACAAAATTTTAAAAGAAACGAACATGAGGGAATAAAAGTCCCCAACTTTTACCAACTTACTAACTTACGAATTTAGTAACTTTATGTAGATGTAGTTGGTACTGCAAAAATGTCATTTTCAATGACGTTGAAGTTTTAAAATTATAACCTCTATTATTTACTGTCAATTTATTGGACGTTTTGGCAATGTAAATGAATATAAGTGATTGTTTCTGTTGAATTTTATCGCTTCAGCCATATTTTTATTGATTATAGTTTTGTCTGTTGGAAAATATGTTATATTTTTTAAATTTCGCGCCTCTCTCAACCAATAGCATTTTTGTTTAATAAAATCACACTTTTCGTGAGTATAACAATCAGTAATCTTATGAGAGAAAGAGAGACAGCATGATATTTTCTATTGGTACAACTGTCAATACCAACTTTAACTATTAGTCTCTTTTTTTCTCATAGGCTACTATCAAAAATCTAGAAATTTTTGAAATGCTAAGTTGGACAGCCTTCGAGTTCTACAATACAATGGTGAATTTAGTTTATCCGTAATTATTTTAAATCGTGCCTTTCGAAGATTGTTGAAAGTCAAAAGGTTATTTGCTTCAAGTGGTTTTATGTATTCAAAAAACATAAACCTTTTATTTTTTTCTTGAATAATAAATAAATAATAAGAAGGTGAGGTCCATTGTTAGGATGACTATAGGCATTAAAAGAATACAATAATTCTAACTGAATGTGTTATTATCGCGGGGAAAATATCAAAACAGGATATTGAAAATTGAAGACTTTGTAAGTATTTGCTTTATCATTAAAACCGTTAAAATATTTTCAATTATTATAGTAATTAGTCTTAATTATTGTACAATTATTTTTTTTATTTCATACCATAAAATTTTTGTTTTTATTTCATTTATTTCAATTCAAATATATACAGGATGTCAACGATATTTTACAATTAGTGAGGCTGTCGATTGATTCATATATTTGAAAAATGTTAAATTTATGAACCAATCTACGACACTATGTAATTAAGGCACAGCCAACTGAAATATCCTGTATAAAAATGTGATCGGATTGTAAAGGCACACCTTTATAACGGCCCAGCCTAGAAATTATTGTTTCCCAACTTTGAATTATAAAGGAAATCTTTTTTACAAAACTACTATATTAGAAAATTATAAAAATTGGGGAATTTCACTGTAATTGGCATTACGAATATGGCAGCTAAAAATCCGAATAACGCGCTAATTGTTCTTTTGTTCTTACTGTAACATGAACAAAGCTTGCTAGACTATTTGAAGGGCGCGAATTTCGAAATTTTCAATAGGAGTTATTGTATTAAAAACGATAAAAATTAGGGAATTTCGTTATAATAACCTCCAAAAGGCTCCTTTATCCCGTCTGTCAGTCAACCAAGGCTTGCTACTTTTCTTGCAAATGGCGCGAAATTCGATTTTTCCATTTTTTAATTGAAAAACTAAGGAATATTTCTAAATCTAATTAAAATAGTAAATGTTTTTTAGAGTGTTGTATTAAAAAATCGATAAAAATCGAGAAATTTTGTTATAATTAGCACCGTTAAAAATTTAATTAAGGCTCCAATCGTTCTTTTGTTTCTTCTGTCATTCAACCAAGGCTTACTATTTTTCTTTTAAAGGCGCTATTTTCAATTTAGTCAATCGAAAAATTAAGAAATATTTTCAGATATAATAAAGCAATAAATTAATAGAAAATTTGCTAATTATTAGTTCGTTAACTATAAAATGTGATCGAATATACAATTAACCTGTTTTTCAATTTCTAATTTATAACCTATTTGAGACGAAATTTATTTATTTTTATAAATTATTCATATTGGAAATACCCAAATTAATGACGTTATTTAATAGATTGCATCCTGAAGTAGTAAAATTCCGTCCAAAAAATGTTTTTCATTTTAAAACCAGAATTAGGACCGTATCCAGATTCAACTGGCTCTACAAACGGTTCTTTGTTAACATTAATAACTCTAATTTCGATCATTTAATTGTTTAATTGTTGATTTTTCGAAAATTACATAACTCTCCGATAAAATGATTGTAATAAACATTAAAATTTCGAAATTGTTTTTAAATAAACAACATCGAATAACTGATAGTTTTGATTTTTATGCCAGTACTAACGGTACAATTTTAGCCTCAAGTTACACAAGGAATTAGAATTTTATTGAAAATGTACCTTCAACCTTGAACTTGATTTGATAATAAACCTACAATACGATTGAGAAAAATTAATTAAAAAAAGGTATTTCTTAATGAAAACAGAAAATAATTGTGTCAGTAGATGTGGGTCATGTTTAAAATAAATGAAACATTTTTCATTGTACACTCATTCCTCAATTATCGTACAATAATAAAATTAATAAAATACAATTCTCTATCATTAAATTGTCTAATCACTAATCAGAAATGTTCAAAAGAATGTTAATTTAGAAAACGTGACCATAATTATGAATTTTTATCGAAATTCTCGAATACCGGAATTAATAACAAATCGATTGTCTTTGATTATTGAATAATTAAGTGGAAATTTACCTCAAATGAGCCGGTTATTGCCGAATTATTCACACTTAAGGGTGGTTTAAATTAATTGAAACGAAACGACAAGTAAACTGGACTTTAATGCCTACTCTTATTGTGTATTTTAAACGTGCTATATTCGTTCTTTATAATCCAATTTAAACCGACAATTATTCGATTATGATTATTTAAAAAAATAAAATAAAACCGTACATAGAGCGGATAGTTGGTGCGCATTTATTATTAAATATTTAACCTTCAATCTATCTGTTTGTTCGTATGAATAGGTAAATTTATCGATTATTTCTACAATTATTAATTATAATTAATGTTTAACGAATCAATTATCATTCAATTAATTAGATAATTAAAATTCAGTTTCAGATAAACTCTATTATTGGTAGTCTATTAACAATGCTACAATCATCATTATGGCCTATACGCTTCGGTTAATTTTGGGTATGTATGTTTGAAATTATTGGAATATTCGACTTTCGTAAAATTTTTTACACATTTGACATTTATCTCAATGTTAAAATAATTAATTCCGTAGCTTTTCTTTACTATAAATTGACTAACAAGTTTCAAGAGCCATTTCTCAGTTGTAATAAATTTCGTTTTAAAGGTTATTCGGTTTTTTAGAGCCTTATAAAGAGGTTGAAACGAATCATAATTAGGTAGATTAGTTGTACAATAGGGCAAAAATTTGGCATTTTGGTGGTCCAAATTGGGGCATTAATGAAAATTAGTATCGGCCAAGATTTAGCCAAGAAGTGTGCTTTTATTTCAGCAAAAATTGGCCCGAAATTGGCTTTTAAACGCTCGTCTTTGCTTGCTTTCCGGTCTTTTATTTGCGTAATTGCCGCATTTTTTTAAATAAAATTTCGTTATAAAACTAGGAAATTAAGGAAATTTACCAATATTTCGTTTTGTTATGTAATGATTTGACAAATAATTATGAAGTGAAGTATGTAATTTAATTTTTTTTAAAACGAGGACGTAACACTTGAGAAAATAAATTGTACAAGAATTAGAAATTTACCAGATAAATAGAAATCAAAGCCAATAAATAAATCAAAAGAATAAATCAATATTAAACACCGTGTAATTAGTATTACTTTTTATTGTTCATAATTTCTAGAATTTTCTAAACAGTATTTATAAGTTTTTCTAACAATTTTAAGTTCGATTAAATCCTAGAATTTTTTTGTCCATCTGTAAGGCAATTGTAATTGATACAATAACACCTCAATTAACTCTATGTCATTGTACCTAATTTAAAAAACAACTACTCATTAAAATCGTGTTCTAACCAGTTAATGTTGGTGTTAAATCTTAAGGGGCTAATCTTTGACGGCCTGTTTCTCGCTTATTTTCCATTCTAAATTCAAGTGCTATGGCCCGTTGGAAAGGACAATTTAAGCTGCACCACCCGGTTCTATCAATAAGGAAAATTCTATGGAAATTCTGAGCTACAGACGATAATTTGCTATAATTGTAATAAACAAATAAAAGGGCTTTTCAAGTATTGAAGAAATTTTTCGACCGGTTCGGAAGTTTTCCGGACAAGACGACTAGAAGTTTTGAAAATTCATCTGTCATTTTCAACTATTAAACGTCTGTAACTCGGAGTTTTCAAAAAAAATTCCTCAACTTTAAAAATTCTTGATGTAGCTCGAAATTTACGTTCCAACAAGCTATACAATTTAACTTTTGAGTGGTAAATAAGGGAGAAATCGTTGATTAAAGCTTCTCTTTTGATAACCGGTTTTCAGGTTGATTATTTATAAAATTTCGAATGATACCAAACGATAAGAGACAACAGTTGAAACCCTGAAAAGAGAGTCTTTATGAACGACTTCTCGCTTAATTTTGATTCTAAATTCAAGTGTTATGGCTCGTTGGAAAGAGCAATTCAAGCTGCAATCGGAGAGTTGGTGCGGATTCTCCAAAAAGCGATAAATCTTTCAATTATCGTCGATTTTAGCCCTTCAATTTCCTAAAAAATGTGATCGATTAAAGCTTTTTTTAACAATCNATATCAAACGATAAGAGACAACAGTTGAAACCTTGAAAAGGGAGTCTTTATGAACGATTTCTCGCTTAATTTTGACTCTAAATTCAAGTACTATGATTCATTAGAAAGAGTAATTGAAGCTGTAATCGTTGTAAAAGCGATAGATCTTTCAATTATCGTCTATTTTAGCTCTTCAATTTATAAAAAAATGTGTCTGACACTTCCAGAAAGTCGAATTCTTCTATTTCTCGTATATTTAGTTGAAATACCCCTTTAAAATTTGTATTTCCCACCTTTCAGATATATGTCTAGTGGTGTCAATATGCCAACTGATACAATGTACAGATACAGAACAAATCGAACAAACTACAGCTAGTATAAAAGAGAATTTCTTGGAAAATAATGAAACCAACAATCAAACAATTAATGAAGAAACCACACCAAAGACTGAACAAATAACTTTATCTACAATTAATGATAATAACAATAACAAAACAATTAAAAATGATAATAATACGGAAAGAATCAATTCGGGTAGAGCTATTGATATAAAAAAATACGTTTCTAAAGAATTTCATGATCGTAATAATGTCTATACATTACCGTTATCAACGGATACTGAAAAATTTCTAAATTATAATCATGATTTTGAAACAACAACAACAACATACAAATTAGACGATTTTAGTAAAGATTTCAATTTCGATACACAATTAACAACTCCAATGAGTAGAATATTTGATAAAAATTATAAGGAAACCGTCGATAGTGTCGATCAAACTTTAGAACACATCGATAATTACAGTAGTAAAGAGAATGATAATATCGATGATAATAATAATAATACTAGTATGGATTATCAAAATTTTCGCAATATAATTAAAAACAATACTAATAACAATAATAAATCGATGCATAATGATTTAATTATAGAAGAAGGTAAGAAATTGAATTATATTTCCAATTATAATGAAACTAAAATCCTTGATGACGATAAATCACCAAAGAATAATTCTGAAAGTACGAAAATTATCAAAAATCAGTACGAAACGACAACAACAAGAAAGAATTTAGTTTTAACAAAACCACCAATTCGTAATAATAGCCATATATCGATTTTAAGTAATCGTATCGAAACTGAAACATTAAAAGCAATCGATCCGATAATTACAACAACTGAAACGATAAAAATCAACGAACAATCGGTACAAGAAAATCAAATTATACCGATTCAAATTAAAGCACCTTTAACTACCGAAAATACAACCAATGAAACTGAAATTGCTGAAAGAAAAACACTAGAAAATATGGAAAGTACAATTGAAACCGGATTTACAACTGAAATTGCTGAAACAAAACCAACGTTAAATGATACAACTACAACTACTGAAAATATAGAAAGTACAGTTGATATCGGATTAACAACTGAAACTCCTGTTGAAAATGAGACGACAACTGAAATTTTAACAACTGAAATTACAGAAATTTCGACTGAAACTACAATTAATGAAGATACAACAGTTGTAACAACGGAAATCAACTGGAATTCTTCAAATGATCCAATAACTACAGAAATTATAAATGAAACTACTGAAATCGACACAACTACTGAAAATTTCGATAAATCTACAATTAATACTGAAACTACAATTAACCAAATAAAACGTACAGACAATAAAACTGATGAAATGACTGAAATACCAACAACTACTGAAATTAGTACAGAATCGATTACAACTGAATTACCGGCGACTATTCTGAAAACTGAAACTGTCAGTAGTATTGAACCTTTACTGGTTATTACGACAAATCGGCCTGAAACTACTGAAATTAATCGAATACCGAAACATGACGATATTTTCAATCGTTTTACAACTGAAATTGACGAATTCACAACAATTGATAATCCGAATTTCCCAACATCTGATAGTAGTGAAATTATAGCCGATCATCCGGATGGTGATGGTGGTGATAATGGGAAGATTATAGCGATTATTATATCGTCAGTTGGGGCGATTTGTTTGATCATTCTAGCCGGATTATTGGTAAAAAATCCACAAATTTACCGATTGAAACTAATCAAATTTGTTGTAGTTTATTATGAGAAAACGCCAGAAACGTTTCAACTACGGCCAACGTTGCCGGCCGGTCAGTTTAGACGATTACAGTATGGACAATATTTCAGTCTATAATAGTGTCCGCCGGAAGGGTATCGATAGAAGTTCGAAACGTTCTTACGGTAATCCAGCGTTTGAAGATCCGGTAATTTCGATTCGAATCCATTTGGAAGTTTAATTAATTCAATTTTATTATTAAAACAGGCGTCTGTTAGTCACCCATTGAATTTTCCAGCTTTAGGAAAATTCGCCAATAATTTCGACGATATGAAAGCAGAATTCGAGGAGATTCCGCAAATTACAGCCAAAACGAATGAATTACCGGATGGTTGCGATACTAAAAACCGTTACGCTAATGTGATCCCATTACCGGAGACACGTGTCTTTTTGAATCCACGTGAAAATTGCGCTAATAGTGATTATATTAATGCTAATTATGTTACTGTAAGTTGTATTATTCGACCGATAACAATTGTGAATTTGTTAAATTTGTAGGGTCCTAAAAATATTAAAGGCTATTATATCGCGTGCCAGGCACCAATGCAGAATACGGTGGATGATTTTTGGCGTATGATTTGGGAACAACAATGCAAAGTGATTTTAATGTTGACGCATCTTTACGAGAATGGCGTCGAGAAATGTTTCGATTATTTACCACCATCGGAAGTCTTGGATTGTCATCGGCTTTTCGGCGATTATCAAGTAACGTTAAAGAAACGCGAAGTTAAAGACAAATACATCATCTCAATACTACAATTAAAAGTAATCATCGATATATTTCCAAATAGTGAAGCGAATTTTCACTAAACCCATACTGTTGTTGTAATATAGGCAACCAACTATTCGTATACAATACACGTTAATATGTGTACACGCTAATAATTGGTTGCCTATATTACACCAAATCTAGTATTAGTCGATCATTATTTACAAATAAATCGAAATTTAATTATTTTGGCAGAATATGGTGTCGAATAGCTGGCGCGAAATCACCCATTTCTGGTATTTGGGCTGGCCGGAAAAAGGCGTACCTTCCGAGGCGAATTCTTTGATAGCCTTCCTGATTGAAGCCCGCAGTTACATGAAAACATCAACGATCGATCGAGTAAATCTACGCAAAATAGCGATAAATTCGACTAATTGTGGTTAAATTTTAGAAAGACAACAATGGTTTAAGTAACGGTAATTTGAATGAAACGAATCCGGTTGTTGTGCATTGTAGTCCGGGCACCGGCCGGACCGGTGTCGTGATAGCTTGTGATATTGCAATAAGAGAATTTGAACAAAATCGTCTAGTTGATATACCGCGTATTGTTTATAGGATACGTAGAGATCGAGCTAATGCCGTACAAACTAAAGAACAATACATGTTTATCTATAAGGTAGTTATTTTGATTTAAATTTGAGATAATTTAACCGAATTTTGGTTTGTAGGTGATCAGTCTTTATGCAACCAAATTAACAGGAGGAGCGTTGGATTCGTTATAATTCCAATTAATTTCAATTAATTTGTGATATTTCACTGTATAGAAGTTTGAATTTTTATAATTATTGTAAACTAAAACATCATTGTTTGTACAAATCAAATTGTAAATAGTTATGTGCTCTCTAGATGAAAATTTATGCGATATAGTTTGTCGTTTTAATGGAATTTCTACAAATTACTCTCATTATTATAATTAGTTTGTTATCTGTTGATTCCTTTAAAGATTTATAATGTTGGATACCTTCCTCTAATAAGAATAAAGTGTTGAAATTTGGCTTTTATGTTTGTAATCTGTCCTCGAAATACACAATTTGAAATGAGTAAAGTTTTCCGAACAATAGCACAATTTAATAGTCTACAAAGTGAAAAATACAGTAAGCAAATTATTCGTAATAGGTGAAAATTGCTAACGAATTTCCCTAATTTTCCCAAAATTTCTCGTAAAAATTGCGCGAATCGTGTCTAAAGACGCTTGAAACGCTCTGTTTTCTGATTTTATGGAGGAAAATTGAAGAAAAACACGACGAAAGGATGCTCTAATTTTCGTTGTAATTCAGAATTTCCTCGAAATTTTCCGAAATAAATCCGTCGATTTGCGGACGAAGAAATGGTCTTTTCAACGCGAGCTTACGCGTCGTTCCAGCCAGGAAATTAAGGGAGAACTATTCTTTTACTTTGTCCTTAAAATTCAAGCTTTTGGGCTCCTTTGAAATAACATTTTAAGCTCTATCACAAGCTTAAAAGTATATTTTCTATACCTACATTTCGCATAATTCTATTTCTATTTGTCTATCCAAATGATGAGCTTTTCAAATACCTCAGAAATTTTCCGGAAAATCGAGAAAAACGGTAAAATCGTGGACTTTAATGTAGGGTTTCAGGGCGTTGAAATATTAGTCAAATTTAGTGTAATAGTTGATAAAATACATTGACAATGTCAATTTTTAATCGAAATATCAATCGAACTTGAAAACAAATTCATAAATATAGTACAATACCCACAAATATATACATAAACATTATCACAAGTATGATCCTTAGTTAAAAAAATTAATTTACATCAAATTCTATCACTATTAATACAAATTATACAATAAAAACTGAATTAAAATCTAAAAATCAGCCGGTTTTAAGTCGTCTTTTTAAAGCACAATACGCCAATATTCTCAATATAACAAAATTAGCAATTAGAAACGACAAATCAGCCCAATAATTGCATTGATCCAAGCCTAATTCTTTCAAAATAAAATCGGGTACTTTTAAATGGCAATATTCAACAGTTTCCGGACAGGGTATCGGTGAACGTCCAAAACCATAAGCTGCTTGTATCAAACCAGCATACGAATAACTTAAATACGAAATAAACGAAACATAATACATTGGACGGTTCATATGGTTGAATAATATAAGAAAACCGGCGACTACCAGGAAGAAAGCTGTCATTATAGCGCCGAAGAACGTCCCATTCTACAAATTAAAACTTGAATTTTATAAAAAATTGATTAAAATGGGGAGACTTACAACAGGATTGGCGGTAGTTCCGATCAATAGACCCAAACTGGAGGATGTTAAACAAACTAGAATTAGAATTGCTAATACCATAATGAATCGAAACGGATCGTACGGTTGTTCGCTTAAAAAATACGAAGTTGTCGTGTAGACAAGACTAAATAGAATTTGCATCGGAATATCGGTTACAAGAAACGCTAAATAATAAGTTTTCAAATTGTACCAATTATTGAAACGTTCCTTCTTTAATACTGCCAATTCTGATGGAACTACAATTGAATCAAATTAATTAAAATTAAAATTATTTGGTAAATTCGTTACATTTCAAAACAGCTGGCATCAATGATGTGTAGGCTAAATAAACTGAACTTATAATATAATAGCCGACATTTGTTGTGGTCTTCGAGGCGTCATTGCCCATTTTATAATACGTTAATCCCAGGACAATACCCACAAATAAATGCAATATGATTTTAACGTGTGATATTGTCTAAAATTATAATAATCAGTTGAAAGATTTAGTTGGAATTGAGTTGATTTTACCCAATCTCGATACAATTGTAATAAGGCGCGATTGACTAAAATTGAGAATCGGAACCATTCCGATGGTGCTGTTACGTTTAAATTCTTCTCAAACGGTTCAATAAAACGATACTCGACTATTTCCATTTTATCAGTCACTAGAATTATCGGATTAGTTTTATTCAAAAACAAAAATTGTAGATTTTTATACTTTCAAGTTGTCGAGTCCGCCACTCGTCTTCCATCGATTTCGATGATAATAAATCGGTAAAATTCCCATATTCACCATTTGCAACTTCTAATACTAGAATTGTTTAATTAGAATTTGTTGAAATCTCATTGGGAATGTCTTACAATAATCGGCCGGATTGTGGAAATGTGGACAGTTTAAACCGACTGTTGATAGATAATTAACAACGTTTAAACTGGCGCCTTGGTAGATACATTTGCCTTCGGCTAATATGTAAACGTGATCGAACATTTCGAAAATTGTAGCACTAGGCTGGTGAATTGTGCAGATTATTGTACGGCCGCCTCTTGCTAAATTCTTCAACATACTAACGCACTGCGATGACGATAAACTGTCCAAACCGCTGAAATTCGAAATAGGCTAAATTAAATCAAATATTTGAAATAATATCGATAGTTTATATAATCAATTTTTAAACTAGGACAATGATTCAAATTTGGCGCCTTCAAACGGCTATTTCTATTGGTTATTCTACAGTCAAATGCACATAACCTAATTTCTGATCCTTGAGTTAACCTAAAAATGCTTCAATTTTATTCGTATCGTTTACAAATAGTAAAATATATAAATGGAATAATATTTAAAAAGTGCAATTCGAACGATTAAAATTAAATTAATCTAATAGATTCTATAATCTATTTTTGAACTAGAAATAATTTAAATGTCGCGCATTTAAATTGTAATTTCCTATTGGTTATTTTATAAGTTTACATAACCTAAATTTTATATTTGAATAAACTTAAAAACGCTCCAATTTTAGTGATAATAAAATAAAATATTAAAAAATGCCCAAAAATGGGTAAAATTAAATTAACTAAAATTTAATAATCAAGTTTTAACTACAATGAATCATTCAAATTTTGCGCGTTAATAACGATTTTCTATTGGTTGTTTTGCAGCAAAGTTGACATAACCTTAATTTTTGATTATCGAGTTAACCTATAAATTCGTATTGTTTATAATCGAAATTAAATAAAATAACGTTAAAATAAAATTAAAATAAAATAGTGTTAAAAAATGTGTAATTTTTAGTGTTATTATCAGTGTTATCAGATAATTGACGTAATTTTTGAGCAGAATAACTAATTCGAGTACCCGTACTGGCGGTACCTGTTGTAACGGAATCGAAAATGCAAAACAATTCAATTTGTAAGTACCAAATTCTATAATCAAAATATTTATAGGTTAGTTCTTTAAATTCAAAATATTTAACTTGCGTAAACTTGACTGTAAATAGCCAATCAGAAGCTGCAATTTTAGCGCGAAATTCAATAATTTTACTTTTTTGTAATTTGTAGAAATTCTTACAAATTATCATCGAATTGTTATCAATTTTGTAAAAGTACGAAAAAATATCGATTTAATTTGGTTCACAAGAGAGTCTTACTATTTTCGTTCAAATTTTGACCTTTTTTCATCGAGTTCAACGATAAAATACTTACGTTGTCGGTTCATCAAGAAACATCACCGGTGGATTATCAATCAATTCTAAAGCAACTGATAAGCGTTTCTTCTGACCACCAGATAGATCACAACAACGTGTTTTTTTCGCTGTTGATAGATTTAAAGTTTCCAAAATATCATCAATCTAAATTAAATCAACAGATTATTAAAGGTTCATATAAAATTGTTGAGTGTCATTACCAAAAATTGTTTCTCTTTATCGGATATGTGGCCCAATTTCAAATCAGCTGCCATATTCATTGTTTCCAAAACGGTAAAAAAAGGTGTTAAATGGTCGTCTTGTAGGATATAACAGGATTGTTTTTTGTAACGTTTAGCACCGGATTTCTCCTGTGCACCACCTGTACTATTTATTGTCCCTTTAATACCTTCAAGCCTGTAAAGGGAAAATAATGATTGGGTAAAAATATGTAAATTTAAACCGTTATCATCGATCAACTTTGACCTTAAACTATTCAAAAGTATCACGTTTCTATACAATTTCAATCGATATAATAGACACAATTATAGTCTTAGAAATTTATTAATCATATAAATATAAATTCTTAGAATTCTATGGAATATATTTGTGGTTTATTATAAAAAACGAAAAATTCAAAATAAATAACAGTAGGCAATGTCTAAAAATTCAACAGTAACGACAGTGTTTACAAATCAAATGTAGGTCAATGATTAGAATTATCGTTTAATTGATTTAATTAAGGAAATCATTTTGTTACTACCAAAATTTTTCGAAAATCAACAGATGGTCGTTGTTCAAGTCATTTCAAAGTTATTGGACAACAATAAGTCGTGTTTTTTTTTTTTTTTAATCGTTCGCACAAGAAACTAGCAAATCCCTGAAATTTATTGAAACAAAAAGACCCAAATATGATTACATTTTAAGGGGTTAATCGAAAAAACTCCTTTTATGGGGGGTTTCAATGGCATCAAAGATCGATTTGTGGTTTAGTCACGTTTGTGATTCATTAAAAATAATGAATTTAGTTGAAGGAAGCTAGAAATGAGACTTCGATCTTTGTAGCGTATATTTTTTTGGAGAGCGTGTGATTACTGCAAATTCTAAATTGTATTAGATCATACAAAAATATTAAAGATAGTGGAAATTTTTCAAATCAACAAATATTTTGAATGATTAGAAGCAAATTATCAAGACTAATTGATAAAAATTTTGGCATAATTTGATATAAAAGTTGTTATGAAATAATCCAAAATTTGGTTCATTTTTGGAAAATCCTATTTGATAATAAACAGCGATAGTAATCGGAATCTAGCAAAATATTTTCAAATTCTCAAATTTGGCTTAAGAAAGTTAACTTTTATATGTAGGCAGATTCTTAAATAATCGCAAATTTGGCTCTTTTTTGGAAAAATCTTGACAATTATTTTGAGAAATAAACAGTGATAGTAATTTGTATCTTTAGCAAAAGTAATTGATACAAATTAGACTGTTAAAGTGAACGTTTAGACATAAGTTGTTATGAAATAATCACAATTTTGGTTCCTTTTTGGAAAAACCTTTTAGTGGACTAAACACAGATACTAATCTGTATTTTTAGTAAAATATATTTGCACAATTTTGGTCTAATGAAGTTAATTTCTATACATAATTTGTTATTAAATCGCAAATTTAGCCCATTTTTGGACTTATTTTGAGGCCTAAACAAATATGTTTGTACAATTTCGCTCAAATTTTCAAAATCTATTACAAAATAATACCAAATTTTTGGAAATCTTTTTAGAGGACTAAATGATAGAATTTTTTGGCAAAATATTTTTGCACAATTTGTTCCAAATTTTCAAATAAATCGTAACTGATACAAATTTTGGATAATAAAGTTACATTTTATACACAATTTGTTATCATATATCAAATTTGGAAACTTTTCAACATTTAATTCGAGGACTAAACAATGATATCAATCTGTATCTTTAAGAAAATATTCTTGCATAATTTCTTATGTTGTCCAACCAATTTCGAATGGAATTTTAGCCTGTTCCGCTTTTAAAATGAACGAATATCGTAATTTTTCGTACAAGTTTCTGTAGTAGAGCTGTTTTGTGCAAAAATTTGCCAATTTGCATACTCAACATTCAAGATGACACTTTCTATATAATTTACAATATTTTCGATAATTTTCAAATTCGAAAAATTCCATAACATCTCGTTCGGTTTACCTTGACAAACTGATATGTGCGCCTCAAAAAATTAAAAATCTTGAAATATTACGAAAGTTGAAGAGTCAGGAAGTAATCGGGATAAAATCCAACAAAAAATTAACCAGAAACAACCATGAAATGTTCAAGTACAAGGTATTTGTTTGGAATTAATTGACAGTAGAGTTTGTGTTTTGGAATGTTGATAGTGAAAGTGTCAAGTAAATCGTCCAGTACGCAGTTAAATCTCTATTTCTCAATTTTGACTAAATGGTAGTCAAACAAGACCAACCTAATTCCCTCAATTTTACATTCAAAAACCGATGTCACAAGTTATATAATTCAATAAACCAACAAAAGTCTAGCTAGAGATAATTCGTTAATATCATTTATGATTTTCACTCACTTATACAAATTCATAATCGATTATATAATTGATCGATGACAATAACAATAATAAAAGGAATTTCCATGATTCTATTTGGAAAATTGAAAAAATAACTTACTGGAAACCAGTTAAAATATTCAATAATGAAGTCTTGCCAGCACCAGAAGGCCCCATAATTGCCGTCAATTCGCCCGATTTGAATTTGCCGGAAACACCTCGTAATATCACTTTTTTTTCTAAAAAAAGAAACGAATAAATAAATAAATCAATAACAACAATAATGACAACAGTCAAAAGAATATTTCCATACAATTAATTAGTCTTTTGCGTAAATGATAAAGAAAAAACAACAACACCTAAATATGAATAAAACAATACTATACAGACTGTCCCACTTAAAAGCATCTTATTAAATAACAGATATAATTTGTATAATTAATAAACCTAAAGTTCATTATAATTAAAAAGTGAAACATTCTGATTGTGAGTAGTAATTAAAAATTTTCAGTTTACATAATACTGAAAATAAATGTATTCTATAATTAAAAATAGAGTGTATTCCACCTCGCAGTAGACTGTCTTGGTCACGTAATATCTTAGATTGATTCATAATTTACTAAATTTGACAGTTGTTAACGCATTTTTCAAGAGTATGGATCAATCTACGACACTGTGTAATCATAGCCTAGCCAATTGCGACTTGTTTTATGTTATTAAAAGTTTATAAACAATAGAAATTTATTTAAATAATTGACAAATAAGTCAAAAGTCTATAAAAGTACTAAAAATAGCGCGTTTATGGTTATAAAGACACTACTTTCAACATTTTTCGAGTAACAAATCCAGTTTTTTAGACTTTGGGGGCTGAATTTTCGATTTTTGGGGTATTTCTAGTAAATTTTACTAAGCAATCGAACCGATTCAGATATTTTGAATCGACTGTCTACTATTAATTAAAAAAAGATAAAAACTTAACTTATTAATTAATTAAAGATAAAGGCTTATAGTCAAGGTTTTAGAATGTTTTCTTCATAAATTAACAATTTTTGTCAAATTTCATTAACAATTGTGCAAATACTCTCAAACGCTTTTTTATTTGGAGAGAAGTTTTAGTTCGATTTTGAATTTTTAAATTTTACATTTTTGATAATTTCTTCACTTAAAGTGTCAAAAACGAGGAGATTTAGGCCGTTCTAGTCGATTTTAGAGCCTAATAGTTGAATATTCTACTATTTGTAAACCAAATTTTGGTTTCAAATGACCAAAGGGCAATCGTATGAGCTATTTAAATCTCAATAAGTCTATTTGATCGAAAATTATTATATAATATTAATACATTTTTTGTTGTTGTTATTATATTAATTGTTTGTGTAAGTACTTTAGGCATTTCATCATTTGTAAATTCGTCAAATTTAAGTGCTGATTATGTAAACGAAGAAAATCCATTCGAAATTATAATACTTTTATCGTTTTTCTCTTAATTAAAAACTAAAAAAAAAAAAAGGTCAAGGTGCTTATTACCGTTTATATTATCTATTAATAACACAAAATTATATGTCATTATAAATTATTATGAATTAATTGAATTCCTTGATATTGGGCAATATATTGTTGTTCCTTATTGTTAGTATTTTTTGCTTTAATAAAAATCAAAAAAAAAAAAACTAGATCTCCTTACATTTCTTGTAAATAAATTGCTGTTTATGTTAACTATTTAAACTGTTTACCTATTTGCGTATTACGAAACCGGAATTATTGTCTAGGAAGTTTAAAGTTGAATTAAATAATGGAAAATTTCAAGTAATATCATTTCATATTCAATTTTCGTCAAGTCAAGTTTAATTGGTTTTTAATTAACTGAAAAGCCTCGGGTGAATAATTTAAGTAAAATTCAACAAATTACAAAAGATTAAACTTGATAAAATATCCCATTTATGCCATTAAAATTACACCGGTCAACATCAAAAAAATTTATTCTAGCTTGACCATTGCATAAAATGACAAGCAAAAGCTGCATAAACGACCCAAACTTGTTTTGTTAATTTGTGTTATACCAATAAGAAACAACGTCAAGAAATCACAGACTTTATAATTACTACATATTATGAATATTTTGGAATTCACATTAAATATCAACAAAAACCATGGATTCATCGTCGTGTTTGTCGTAGTTGTGTACAATTATTGAGACAGTGGACTCAAGGAAAACGACAAAATTTATCATTTCGTGCCCCTATGGTCTGGCGAGAACCGAAAAATTACGGCGAAGCTTGCTATTTTTGTTCCTGTTAATCTCAATAATAAAAATAAAATTGTTTATCCTGAAACCTCATCTTCTACAAGACCTCTTCGTTATGCTCCAGAATTAACTGTTCCTTCAAACAGTGGTCTTCCTGAAATGGAGAATGAAGTCGGATCAGGAACAATAACTAGTCATGAGATAGATTGTCCATCTGTTGCTAGTTTTGACCTGCAATTGTTTACACAGGACGAACTAAATGATTTAGTCAGAGATTTAGGTCCGTAAAGATTCTGGCCAAATTTTAGGATCTCGACTCAAGTCCGGAACAACGTTCTGCTGTGAAAAAGAATTTCTTCAATATTTCTTTCAAGAAGGTTCTCTTGTCTACTGTGGCAATATAAACGGACTTGTTGAGAAATTAGGAATTGAATATAATTCTGCACACTGGCGGTTATTTATAGACTCGTCGAAAAGAAGCTTCTTCATAATGGCAACAGATACGCTTCATTATCAGTTGCTCATTCCGTACATATGAAGGAAACGTACGAGAACCTACAGTTTCTCTTAGACAAAATAAATTACAAAAAACATGGATGGTTAGTTTGTCGAGATCTAAAAGTTTTGGCAATGTTGCTTGATATGCAAAAATGTCCTGCTTTCTCTGCGAATTGGACCACGAAAAATATAACACGGAGCAGTCTTCTGGATCTTAAAAAAGTGCTGCTGCCTCCGCTTCACATAAAATTAGGATTGATGAAGCAATTTGTGAAGGCTTTAAATAAAGAAAATGAACGCTTCAAATATATCTGTTTAAGTTGCCAACTTTGTCCAAGAAAAACTAAAAGAAGGTATATTTATAGGACCCCAAATAAGAAAATTGATGCTGGATAAAGATTTTGAAGCAACTATGATTCCAGTTGAAAAAGAAGTGGTGTTTAAAAACGTTGTGGACAAATTTTTGGGCAATACAAGAGATCCACAATACAGATCTATCGTCGAAACTTAGCTACTAAAATTTCAACATTTGGGATGTCGAATGAAACTACATTTTCTGCATTTGCACTTGGATTATTTTCCAGAAAATTTAGGAAGTTTAAGTGGAGAAATTGGTGAAAGATTTCACCTAAATATAAAAGAAATGGAGCGACGGTACCAAGGAAAATGGGATGTTCATATGATTGCGGATTACTGCTGGTCTATAGAAGAAAAACAGAACCGACAAAATAAAAGACGTAGATTTTTGCCTGACTAGTGAATTTAACTTGTTCAATATCGTTATCTTTTGTTAATTATCGTAACATTTAAATTTTATTTTATTAAAAAAAAAAATTGTACGTGATCGAACAAAAATGAGGCTATTTATGAAACCAAAACAATAATTCACTGAAATATATCATTAACTTCAAAACAATTTAGAAAAAAATACATTTTGTTGGAAAGGTGTGCGACAATTTCATTTCGACAACTAGATATGTGGGAAAAAGAAGGAATTTAGTTAATTGAAATCGAAATCGAGAGCAAAGATCAAATGTATGTATGCCCTACAAACATCTTTTTTTATCAAAATAGGTTGCCAAAAATGAGGTAATTTTTGGGAATTATCAACAATAACAAATAAAAATTGTTTAATTAACTTTGGCCTAGTAACAGAAATTCGAGTTTTGTTCCAATTCTATAGGATTTTAGCTCGAAATTCACTGTACGTTGTAGATTAAATCATATTCTATTAAAATTGACATTTATATTGTTTTTTTGAGCGGATCAATCTAAAACACTACCGAAAAACCGACTATATGATTTTATTGAAATTTTTATATTTCCCTAACACGGAACAAATAATTAAAGCAAATTAGTGTTAAAATTATTTGATTTTTATTTTGAAAAAGATAAAGTCGATATCGTCATTATTGTTTCATCAATGATCGAATTAATTATTCTAAAAGAAATTGTCAAAGGTCGGTTTAATTGCGATAACTCATTCAATTATGTTGTCTCTATAGATTCCAGTAAAAATTACCTTTTCAACGATATTTCACCTCGAAATTGTCGAAAATTTCAAATTGAATAAAGTGTGAATCAACATTACGAAACAAATTGCAAGGGCTTTGTATTTCCGAATGGCTATCGAAAATAGAGCCAATTGTAGTCATGATGAATACGCAAATATCGAAATTTTAATGAGAAAAATTGGCGAATTTCCAATTGTTTAAACGAATTATAATCGTCTTTAATTAACATAAACCGTTCCAATGTCAATATGTACAATTCATTAACATTCAAACATTATAATGAGTTTAATTAAAAAAAAACAACAATCATTAATTATTTGTGTTTAAAAATTTCAAGATTTATTTATTGCATTTCTACCGGTTAAAAAAACACACAAATAATTGATTATTATTAAAAATAACCAACCACCTATGCGGAATGTTTATTATAAACCTTGAATCGATTTTTTTCGTTTTTCTCGTCTCTCTAATTTCGTTACAAAATAACGTTGATTTTCTCTACAATGTTCACTTTTCAAGGTGAATGAACTAGGAATTTCCGAAATCTTCCGTTTTGTAAGTAATTTGGAATTTATTTCAACATTTAATTGTTATTTAGAAAGAAGAACACTCACCTCTACGATTCTTTGCTGTATAGACGATATTATCGAATTCGATATCGATGGTTTTATTCGTTGGTATTTGTAAGAAAACGGCCTTTTCTGCCATTTTCGAAACAATTTCTAATTTACACTAAACAATATTTCAATAAATACTAAAAATGAATTTCCGTTCTTATCGGTATGACGTTCTCAAACGAACTAATTACAATTATCATCTATTTACGATTTGATTTTTGTTAGAAAATCGACGATATAAATGCACTATTTTATTGAATACGTCCATACAATGGCATGTAATTGAAATAATCTAAATTTAAATTTAGATTATTACAAAAACAGATAATGGTTACAATTTTATTGTTGTTGTTAGTGATGAAAAACTTGACTAGTACTGTAATAGACAGTGGAGGACAACGTTAATATAGAGCCGGTCTGATCGGTGGATTTCAGAAAATCACGATTTTCACGTATAGACCGATCCGTTTCGTATAACTGTACGTTTATTAATGTTTCAACAATCATTTTGATTCTACTGAAAAGGAAATTTCGTGTTCTAGGTGGAAGGGGGAAAAGCACGTGGACACGTGGGAAATTTTTTGTAATTATTCACTAAAAAAACACGTTTGTTTAAAGAAAATAACCTTTTAGAAAACAGGAGTACGCGTTATATTTCTACATTATTTCGAGTGTACACTGTTTGATTATCAAAATTGCACAAATCGGAAACCTATCAAGATAAATTTATACGAAGCCAATAGAATTGTACACAATTTGATCGATTTTCAACAATTGTTGGTTAAAATAGATAGAAAATTGTTTTTTCTAATCGATTCGTTTATTTTAATCGTTATTTTTTAAACAAATTATCTACAAAGGTCCGGTAAAGTAAGCTAATTTCGTTTTTTGATCTAATCTTAAAATAAATTTCGTAAATTTAGCTTCTATTCTGTTATAATTAAAAATTGAAAATTAGTTGAATTTCCTTTAAAAATTGGTCTAATTTTAGAAAAATTCAACTTGATTAGAAATGTAGATGAATTTATCAACAGAGATGGTAGAAATTTTGTAAAAATTCCGTAATAACAAACCTTGTTCCAATTACTTATCACCACGATGTATCCGACAATAAGGCAGGTCAGTTAAAAATTCGAAAAAAAGCATGTTAAACCAAACCAAAGTAAATAATAAGTCGTATTAAACTGTCAATATTTGCAATAAAAAATACCTTTGAACTAATTAGTTAATTGTAATTATGGAGAAGACTATTCAAGTTCAAATTGTCATTGTATAAGTTTGTTTTTTTTGCTGAAACAGGAAAAACTAGAAAATTATAATAAGGTTCGTCTACTAGAAATTATTATTTATAAATAGGAGGAATTTTTCTTATTTGTCAACAAAAGGTTAATTAACTAGAAATTTAAGGTCGTTTATATTGTTGCAAAATAATCAACACTCCAGAAAATTGTCGAATTAGAAGATTTTTTCAAGTGAGGTTGGAAGAATTTAGATTGTTAAATTTTTAATTTCAAAACTATTAACGGTGGGTAATATTGAAACATTTCTGGAAATTTGTCTTTGTCCGAATTCACAGATTTCCAAATTAGAGGTTTTTTTGGAATTCAACAACAATAAGGTAATTTTAGATTCTTATCGGTAAATTCTAACTCGTTAATTCCCAAACCAGTTTTTTTTGGAAAACGACAAAAATAGGCAATTTTTTTGGGTAAATTTACATTTTAATTAATAAATTTTGATTTTGAAAGTATTATCGAACAGAAAAACCGTTTTTAAAAAATAAAATTTGTATACACTGTGACCGAAAACAAGCGCATAATGCAAATAACTTTTTTACCAAAGTTTTGAAAAACGCCGATTATTTTTTAATTGTCTGTTTCTGACGAGGTCAAAATGACACTACCAGTTACCATCATCAACAATTTTTTTAAACTAAAACCCATATTTTTGAATTTTTGTTCTGAAAGAGCACATTTTTCTGTAAAAATTGCCGGAAGTTCTATAAGAAAACTGGGGAAAATATGCTCTTCCAGAAAATAAATTCAAAAATGGGACTTCTAATTAAAAAAAAAATTTGTAGTCGTTTTGACCTTATCACAAAGAGACAATTAAAATTAAAAAGTTACCTATCTTGGCGTTTTTCGAAATTTCGTTAAATAAAGAAGTTATTTGCATTATGCGCTTCCTTTCGGTCGCAGTGTACATTCAAATTCGTTAATTTCCAAATTAAAACAACTTTTTTTTGTTTGAAATCAACAAAATTAAGGTTTTTTCGAATAAATTTGGATTCCTATCGATAAATTTTGATTTCGAAAATGTTATCGATGAGAAATATCCGAAACTGTTATACAACTCGTTTCTATCTCTTTGAATTCTTTGTGAATTGGTGAGGTAAATTTTTGTAGAAATTTAGACAGAGTTGGAATATTTTATTTGTTCGAATTCGCTTTAAATTTCAACTAATCAAATTCGTTCGACAGCATTTATTATCGGACAAGGTCCAAATATTATCGAATGTTTTCCGTAAAATGTTTACGTCAGATGACAATATTATCCAATTTATCATCCAATATCATCGGAAATAATTTACATTCATAAACATACTGGTACCCGTAGGTTACATAATTTTGTAGAAAAATAACAATAACACTGCAATAAAAGTACAATTAACCAGACAAATTATGGGCTATTAAAATTCAACTCAAATTTTGTCTCTATTAGCGTGTTAAAATTTTCCAAAACATTCAAATTAATTCACTTTTTAACTGTTTTATTGTTGAACATTTGCGGAAATTCCAGTATTGTCGAATAATTAGAACAAGAATTGTATATAAAAAACATCCTAGACGACTCTAAAACAACAATTTAGACAGTTGAAATATAGAAAGATCAAGATCAAAGTCATGGTTGTTTGAGAATAGAGAATTTCCTGAAAATGATTTCTTCAATTTACTGAAACATCTAGAAAACTACCAACAAACAATTTTGTGCGCACTAGAGATTTCGCAATAAATATTGTATTGTGTAGCAAAAAAAAAACTATAAACATTGATTAATGGCAATCTTAATTTATTAATATTAACCATAATTTTTGTTGTTTATAATCTATAAAATCTAACTAATTAATTAACCGGTCTCGTAAAATCTTGTTGATTTTCCAATTTTCAAGATCAACATAGATAAAACTTTGACATTCAAAGGGTTTTATTCAAATTTATGTGAATTTCGACAAAGAAAAAACTTTCAAGGTAGTCCAGTTATTCGGACAAGACAAAATAAACCATCCCTAAGAGAAAAAAAAGAGGTAAAAATTCGGTTATTTTCTTTTTGCGCTCACTCAATCAAAATTGACATAGATTTGGGTATTTCTTATCGTATCCAGCCTTGAAAAGAGTCATATTTATGATAATTATCAACTATGAAATTGTAAATAGCCGAAATTCGGTGAAGTAATTACAATAATCCGTTTTTATGTGATGAATCGAATTGAATACTCATCATTTGGGCTTTTTGTTGTTCTTTAAATAAGAACTGAACTGAATTTTCTAAAACAATTGTTAATTTCTGCAACATTTTTTTATAAATTACCGGATATTAAATTACGTAACTAACATATAATTTGACTGATAGCTCATGGCCCAATAGCAAACGAATTTAGCAAATTCGCAACCTTGACATTCGCTCAAAAACGAAAGAAAAAACTTAATAAATTGATAAATGATAATTTTCTAATTGAAACCAACATTTTTTTCTGAAGTTATCTAAAAATTTAAGCATACAATAGCAGTGTAGCCTTGGCTCGTTTTTTTCTATACATACTCAGAAACATATACTAAAATAGTACAGATGAGAAGATTGCAAAAACTTTATCTATCAAATTTAAGAGACACGTGTTTAGAATTTCAATAATGAGTGTTAACTTTTCGTTATTTTTCCTTTCAATGATGCAAGGTTTCAATAAATTCTTTAAAGCTCTTTGTAGGTTGTTTAGGAAAATTTTGACTTACTTGTTCTGAATTGTTGGCCTCAAGAAAGTCCTCTTGTAAAAGTTGGTGTCCTGAAATTTAGAATAAAATCAGAAAATTGCATTGTAAAAGCGTCCCTGAAAAGCCACCTTTTTTATATTTCAGTCGACAATTTGTAGAAAAATACAGCTGAAATTTTACCCCAAAATATGGTTACAGAACCATTTTGATATCTCTAATCAAAAATCATTTACAAACATCAACAAGATAATTTATTTGAACGCGTATTCTTGTGTAAATTTGGTAAAAATTAGAAAACAGTAAATTCGATACGGCTTATCTGCGATTTTTTGATTCAAATTATTTTCCTGCCATTGTTACTGTAGATAATTTCGATTTATCTAGTCATAGTTCTAAAATACAGTGATTTAATCAATTATGATAAAAAAAACAATAGAGATTAGCGCATATTTTCATAGATATGTCATTTTATTGTTATTAACAAATGGACGGAACAACAATAGAAAAAATGCGAAATCGCGAGTGAAGGAGAAATTTCGAATATTTCCGCTAAATAAAAACAATACGAAAAATAAACCTACTATTGAATACCTTGAAAACTTATTGTTGACATTGATTAATAATTATATGAAGTAGTTGCTATATTTACAAAAATATAAAAAATTTTCGTGTTCCACAACAGTCAAAATAAACAGCACATGTGTATTTATAACTCATTTTACAACAAAAAAATTGAATTAATTCGAAGACATTCACCATGTGNTACTTCCCTGCTTCTTGAACTGCTCTTTCAAATGCCGTTTAGACTATTCAAATCCGTTTGAAAATAAACTTCTAGCGCTGTTTGTTCTAACCAGGTCTTTATGACACTCGCCCTTAAATAATGGTAGACAACATTGATTTTATACCCTAAATCTACACTGAGCTAAATTTTTAACTCTTATTCCAAATTTTAGAAGATTTTTATACTAAATCAACAAGTTTTGTACAAATTCTAATTTTAAATCGTTCTAAATATTCGAAATTTAAGCAATTTCACTGCTATTTTTTCTAAATTTTTGATTCTTCAATTTTTGAGTCGTAGACTAAGTTTTAAGACAATTTCGCCTCCAATTACCGATTTTTAGAGTCTTCATCGTAGATCAACTTTGAATTTTTAATTTAATTTTTAAACAGATTCATTAATTTTTCGAAAATTAACAATTTTTAGACAAATTCTAGCTTTAATTGTTAATTTTAGTCGTAAATTATCGAATTTTAAGGCATTTTTATGCCAAATTGTACACAATTTAACGTTTTCTATCCTCAGAAAAGTCTAGTTTTTTAATCATCAACGATTTCAAGTGTTAGTTGGAAAAATAGACAACTCAAATTTAGTCGTAGTCTTAAAATATTTCACTCTAAATGAATTTTAATCAATTTCTACATTATAATAATAGAATTTTTGAAAATTTCACCAATCCCCAACTTTTATTATTGACTAAATCACATTTTCTACTCTGATTTTTGCATCAACTACAACCCAGATTTCAATCATAAAGTATAAATTTCAGCTATTTCAAATATTTAGACAGATTATAAATTTTCCATTGTTTCTATAGACAATGCCGTTTGCCAAAAATTTTACATTTAATTATTACACAAATTAACATTTCACTATTTATAGATCCCGACTCTATTGTTTATCGACTTGCGAATTTATTAGAATTTTGTCGAGCCAACCTGACAATAATAAAAATGATATAAAATTTAATAAACTCTATAATCCAGGTACTTAAAGATAAATAATCGCTCTTTGTTGTATATTTCTTTAGAATCCATCGATAATCACATGTTTTCTATAACAATCAAATATCGATCTTGTTCTAGGTATATTATCTCAATTGTATAAAATTAATAATAAAGACATATAAAATATTCAAATGAATCGACAAACAACGACTATTGTTTATTCTTTGACATTGATCCGATAAGATAACGTACAATCATTGAATTAAAACCGTAAGCGTGATTAAGAATCGATTTTCATTAATCTACCGGTCAGGCGAAGCCACTAATTTATTCACGCTTTATCAACTGTACTGGCGTGGTTAACTGGAAACATAAATTATTTTTACAAATAATTGTTATTCCACAGGAATGTCCGGAAGGAGTCGTCCATGAAGATAGCTTTAAAGAGATCTATTCGAAATTCTTTCCACACGGAAGTGAGTAATAATTCGTCTAATTGTAATGATTCTTTGTTGAAGGAATGCACAAATGTGTTGTATTAGAAAATCAATAAGTTGTATTGATTTGTATATTTGATCAGTGCAATTTTAGAATTACTAAATTAGAAAATGATTTAAATAATCAATATTTCTAATAATCATTGATTCTTAGTTATAAATTTGTTTTAAAATAGTTTTTTTGTTGGGCAAAAGTTGCTTTCGTTTAGTTTAATTGGGTTATTAGTCGATCGAAAATAGATTGAAGCAATACGGAAATTGTGCTTTTAAGCTTTGCATGTTTGAATATTTTTATGTTTATTGTCACAATCTAATCGAAATATTTACAAATATTCGTTACAATTTAGCGTCTAGTTAATTGCCCTTTAATAATTTTTGTTGTTTAGATTCGAGCTTGTATGCACATTACGTGTTCAAGGCCTTCGATGTCAACTGTAACGGGGCAATTAGTTTTAGGGTAAGTTTAATTGAGAATAGATTAGAAAAAGATTGTTGTTTAGATTTTAATTTAGTTTAGCGAATTCCCTAACGGTTCTCGTGTATTTTAGACATAGACGATCGGGGGTGATATGTCTGCAAAGTGGCGCAGTATACCGATCGAATAACGTACACAGAAACAAAGCAGACAATTTAACCTTTCCAAAGACCCTAAGAATTGACCTTTTCTTGGTTTATCTAGAATCGTTTGAAATTAGACTACAATTCTTAAGGGTCTCGGCTGCAACAGTTTTAGAGAAAAAAGAGAATCTTTGATCGATAATTTCTCCCTTAATTTAATATTTAGAATGACGCTTGACATCTCATTGTAAAGGTCATTTTTTGGTCTACAACACAAATTTATTTACTTTAGAAAATTTTGAGGAAATTATGAATTATTTCTTCGATAATTTGATCAATAATAGTTATTTTTCAGTGATTCAAACTGTTCTCTTTAGTAAATTAAAAGCGTTTTCTAAATATGCAAGAAATTTTCAGAAAATCGACAAAGAATGACGTTTTCAAACGCTGAAATTTTCAGTGATTCATCGAGCAATTCGCAAAATATTTGTAGCATTTATAGGAGGATCTCTGGGGATTATTTTAGCAAAATTTGGACCTTGTAGTTCATTTAGAATTTGGTTAGAAGACGCTTGTTTCTGACCATGTCGCGATTTTGAAAAGCATCAAATGATTTAGAATGACTTGAGCCTGCTTCCAAATTGATTTTTCCCATTTTTTCCACTTTATTCTGGAAAGAGTGAAGAACATTTTGAGTCAGTTTCGAAAGTCGCGTTTTTTGGCCAACTTCACGGTATGCTACAAAGCCCAAATTTTGCTAAAATAATCATCAGGGACCCTTCTATAAATCTGCAAAATATTTTTGGTTTGCTCATCAAATAATCTTGCTAGAATTTATAGTCCGAGGTGAAACATTTGCTGAAAAATCAGGGAAAATCATGAGGAAATCATCAGTAATTTTTACAAATTAAAATTAATTATTTTGCACGGGTTTTTTCTCAACTTTTCTGCGATTCTTTAAAATTATGCCATTGCTTACTTTCCTAAGAAAACTGCACAAACTGAAAAAATCTTAATAGATGGAAATTGTTAAATTTCCCCTTTATTTTCTCAAAAATTGGCTTTTCTAGTTTTTCAATGCCTTCACATATATCTAAACNTCAATGCCTTCACATATGTCTAAACCTTCAAAAAATGTCCTGTGTTTCTATGCAGGACATTTTCTGGATTTCTATCGATAGTTAAAAGGGAGTTCTATCCATCGTTAAAATTCAGAACAATTTCTGTTACGATTTTCCGGAAAACTAGCAAGTCTATTGGAAATTTTGTTAAATATTTGGAAAGCATTATTAATTTACTGCAAGCTTTATGAAAATCATACAAAAACAAATCATATTAACTAAGTTATAGGGGAAAATCTGAAAAAAGGCCTAAAAAAGGTACTCGGACATTTTCCTTATAATTCAAAATTTACCCAAATTTTTCCACAATAAATACGCCGATATTGTGGATGAAGAAACGCGCTTTCCAACGACATCTCACGCGTTGTTTCAAGTATTCAATTAAGGGATAAATCGTCGATTGAAAATTCCGTTTTCTTTAACGAGTTGTAGCCTTGTTTTTAATCGTTTCTATTTATTAACAGGACCTATTGATAACACTATCGACATTGTTACGTGGTTCAGTCTACGAACGTCTACGTTGGACCTTCAAACTGTACGATGTCAATGGTGATGGTTGTATAAGTCGTGGTGAATTATCCGAAATCGTCATAGCCATACACGAATTGATGGGCCGGCGAGCACATCAAGTCGAAGACGATCGTAAAGCACGCGAACAAATCGACCGTGTCTTCCGGAAATTAGATTTGAATCAAGATGGTGTTATAACAATTGAAGAATTTATGGAATCGTGCCTGAAAGACGATGTTATCACTAGATCGTTGCAGATGTTCGATACTGTCCTATGATCACCATAATTTTAAATATTAAATGATCGACAAATTTGGACTTGATGTGCCATAAATTTCAAAGGATCAATTGGTGTCATTGACTTTCTAACGAAATTTGTTAAAATTTGAACCGCTAGAAGAACACCAGCGGCCTTTTTGCAACGACTCGACAACATTAACTCGACTAATTTCCCGTTTGAATTCGTTACGATTTGTTGATTTGAACATTCTGAAGTGCCTCTTTATTGCTCTTTTCTTTCGTTTATAATATTTTTGATACGTGCAATGATAAAAAAATGAAAACCACAACAACTAAATGAAACTCCAAAGAAATAGTACAAAGCTCGAACCGATTTGGAAGTACTTCAGAATTCCTAAATGTTAAAGAAATTAGCTTAAGATCCTTGTTCTTCCGCTAAATCTATCGATTGGAAACAGCTTAATTTCGTATTAGTTTCAATTCGAGAGCATCCGCACTAGTTACGCTAAAATTTCTAATAATTTCCACAAATTTAAATCGAGAGTGGATTTTTTAAATGGAGACCATATCGAAAGATTTACTTATAAACACGATTATTACGTAAATTTTCGAGTTTTCGCCAATTTAAACGAGCTTTTTGTACGTTTTTTAAAAATAACAAAACAATTTTTTTCCCGATTTGATCTTTTCTCATCCAAAATTATTGTAAATGTAATTGTAATATTACCGCTAACGGTAATCAGAGAGCATACGCATTAGTAAACGCAACAAAAAATATTGTAACGTTTGCGTTAGATACAAGTGCGGATGCTCTTTAAACTACTCTCATTAAAATCAAGATGATTTAGTGTTTCTATTAGGCTTATTGGAAATTTCAAATTGCGCGCCTTTTCGAAGAGCAACCGGTCAAAATAACCGAATTTCTAACATTATTCTTATTTAATTCTAAATTTTTTTAATTTTATATACGTACAGATTTTTGAATTTCGCGCTAGAATATAGTTTGGTAACTTTTAATTTACTAATCAACAAATTATAAAAATCAAAGCCTGCTAGATTTTCCAGCAACAAATGCCTCGCAGTTGGCTATGTTTTTGACTTAAATCGTAGTTTAAAAGGCCCGCTGGATTTTTCAGCATTTTACCATACTATAGCACAATGGAAAATATAGCAGGCCTTGCATTAACAAATTTGTACTAAAAACAGCCAACTGCGAGTATAGGTTATAAACAATGCGTTAAGGCGCGCAATTCAAATCTTCACGCTGGCCAATAGAAGTACTATAATTAGTGGATTTCGTATAATTAGAGCATGACAAACTGGATGTATTTATTAAATAAATAAATTAATAAAATTAATGTATTTGATCCTTGATAATTATTTAAATGTAGATTTATTTATTTTTTAATGAATAGTTATTAAATAAAAGAACGGGCCATAATTTTGTTGTTATTGTTAAATAAAATTGAGAGAAAAAAACAATAATAAATAACAGAACACGTAAATTAAATATTGCCATAAAAATAGAAAATTGTACGTCCTCTACGTAATTTAATCTGTAATCTCTAAATATGATGTAATGTAAAAATAATGCTCATACCGAACGCCACTGTTATTAATTATTATTATTAGTAATATTATTATTATTATCACTCATTGTTGGGGACATTTTGTAAATTAAATTAAGTCAAACTGGTGTTATTACAGTAAATTCAGCAATAGTTGCAGTATAAATTTTGACTGATTAAAATTCTGTATTATTATCAATATTATCACTATATTATTTATTATTTATTGATTATTGTTATATTTAATTAATAAATTGTTATACGGTGTAATTATTATTTTTTTAATTTAATTTTAACAATAATTGAATAGAAATTAATTAGAAATACTGTTATGTAAACAGAGATTTTAGCTTGATTGATTTTAAACGGATGTCGTTAATAGAATTTGATGGAAATTTGTAATTCAATCAAATCAGGGACGGATTTAAATATTATCTATATGGGCTCCAATTAAAGCGGCCTTTTGTACCTAAAACAAGCAAAATGAGAATGTTTCTATTGACTGCCAGTGGCGTAGCAAGACAGAGGAGCTTTTGCTTCTCTATCTGTCTACTTCTCTCTGTATTGTGTTTCTGTCGTTCTATCTCTGTCTATATGTCACTCTCTCCATCTCTATCCATTTCTAATTCGCTCTCTCTCTATTTGTCCTTGCGTCTCACTCTCTTCATTTACAACTCACTCACTATCTGTCTATTTCTCTCTCTTTTTGTGGTTGTCTCTTGTGTTTCCTTGTCNCACCCATCACTATTTGTGATTGTCTCTCTTTCTCTATCTTTCCCTACCACTCTCTCAATCTCTCCGTTTCCCTCGCTTGACAACCCACTCCCCACTTTTCTCTCACACACACACACTTTCTTCCTCTCTCTCTCTCTCTCTCTGTTTCTTTTTAGTATTTGACTATATCTCTATCTCTCTCTGACTCTTTCTTTCTCTCTTTACGTAGATGGGCGAATAGAAGGCTGTTTCTTGTTTAAGGGCCCAATAAATGTTACGCCACTGTTGATTGTTTACTAATTTTATGAAAACTAACCCAAAATTAACGATCCACTCCTGTATCGGATTTACACAAATCTTGGATGTTTTCATTCGGTAATAAATCTTGAACTAATTGATAAAACTTATCAAAAGGGCATAAAATCTCGCAATTTGGCATTACTAAATCGATCAATGAAGTTGCCTCAGTATCATTCCTATATCTTAACTATAAAATTTCATTGATTAATTGTAAATAAATATTTGATAACAACGTCAATAACGACCTTGGTTATCAGTTTTAAAAATTAATTTAAAAAACGATAATAGTGACATACTTTAATATAGTGTCGTTTATCATCCTGTCTTAATTCAAAGATTACAGCACTACCATAGGGTGGAATACGGTTTTTGAAAAATAAATTTAAAGCATCCATCATATAACCAACTGTAGATTCATGTCCAGAATACAACGAAACAGTACGTTCATTAAAACCATTGATTTTCAGGCGGAAATCATCGAGAATTTTCTTTAAAGTATAACCAGTATTGATCAATTTAACACGATTGTTATAATTGTGGTAATTATAAACTAAAGAAGCGGCACTTTCTAAACGTTCCGGGTAGAGTTGGTGGGTCCAATTCGGCAATTTCAAGCCCACATCGTTCTATTTAGCAAATTAATTAATTTTATAAAACTTACAGTATTTTTTCTCCAATTGAACAGAAACTGAAAAATA
The DNA here is from genome assembly GCA_013841185.1 of Hycleus phaleratus. NCBI lineage: Eukaryota > Metazoa > Arthropoda > Insecta > Coleoptera > Meloidae > Hycleus > Hycleus phaleratus. Next base: position 61,869 of record JACDRP010000318.1, read on the forward strand.
TTTCAGCGTACGGAAAGTGCCTTTTCCGTACTACTATAAACTGACCAATTAGAAACGAGTTGCTATGTTGTTGTTTAAGTTGCTAGGCAACACTCTATAACAATTGAATATTTTCGAACAAAGAGGTTAGAAATTGGACAGTTTCTGTCAATCGTAGAATCAAATTTTCCGAACCTCCGTTTTGAGGATGAAGAACAAATCTTGCAAATCGAACGGATTCGTCGGTTTCTTTCCGGTTTTCGCCCCAATCAAATCGTACAAATCCCGATACGGTTCAATATATTTCTCTTGTATTTCCGGTAATTCCGGTAGAGTCCCCAATGTGTGTTGTTTGAATGGACAATTTTTAGTCGGGTGTAACAACTAGAAACGATCAAATTTAGCAAATATACAAAGTGTTCCCTCTACTTACGTCCTCGTCGATTTCGGTTTTATACTCGACGGGAATCGGCTGCCATTTCAACTCGGTATTCCATTCTTGTAGTTTACTAGGCGGAAATAACCCGGCTAACAGTAACTGGGCGCTCATTTTGGTCCTTGTGGTGTCGGTACTGCGCACATAGACGCGATTTTCAACGTAATCATCGCCGAGGAAATCGCCGTAGATTTGGCGCAAATTACGGCCGAATTTGTACGCGCCTCTTTTACCTTCCTGGAATTTTTCCGGTTATTGGCGTTGTTTTTTCAAAATTTACTAATTTACGTTCGTCAATCCGCCCAATCCGATGGGGTAGAAGGTTTGATTGATGTGCGGATCTGTGGGGTAGAAAGCGAACGTGGTGCGGGCGCCATGCCGGAAGATCTTCAATTTTGCAAAATCCAATCAAAAATCGCCAATTATTTGACAAAAATAACTCACCACAGCGATTGAAACCAAATCCGGGTCGTTTTCTTGTTCTAGAATACAACTACTCAGTATTATTAGATTTAATAGAATTAATAAAAATCTCATCTTGTTATAATGATAATAATAATGCCCTATCAATGGGAGTCTTCTATTTTATAGTTCACATCATCTCCCACTTATTGTAGCGTAATTTTCTAAAGTCTAATCTTTATTTTAGAAAAATAATTGCGCCATAATTTTGATTGAATTGCGCTAATTATTGAACTATAAACAAACAAAAAAAAATTGAAAAAAAACAAAACTGTATCACTCACAAACTTGATCGAAAATTCAAGAAATAAAAGGGTTAAAAATAGTGCCAAATCTTTTGTTACACAATTTATAATAATTTTAAAATTTAAATTGATTTATTGTTCAATTTATTGTATTAAATTGGGTTTTATTATATAATTTTGACCCTATTTGTGTATTTAAATAGACAGGTTTTATGTAAATTTATTTATTTACAAAATTTGGTTTAAAACAAAAATATACATAGGGTCTCGCCTTAGAGTGGATGGTTCTTTTTCAATTTATAATTTTACTAATAACTGCATAACATTTAAAAATTGACCTATATTTGTTGCTTTTTATTTTAAAATAAATACAAATATTTTATATTTTTTCCAACGTATCAATTTATATCAAATTTCTAGAGTTACGATTTGGTTAAAATCTAATCGCAGGAACAATTTGAATAGAGCGGCTCGTCAATGTGTGTTCCAATCTAGTGCTTCCTGCGCCAAAAAAACAAACTGCTCTATCGACGACAAAACAGTTAAAAAACAGTAGACCAATAATAGTAATCGGTTTGACTGAGCGACGTCACTAAACGCAACTGTTTGACTTTATCGAAGTTTAGTTCTCCCGCCATTATTCGCTCATTGAAGTTCGTTTAGGTTAATAAACATGATTTATACCCAAAAATAAACAAAATATTATGAATTATCTATAATTTTTGATTAATTTACTTATTTTGTTAAATTTTAATAATAGAATTATTTGTGATTTAAAGTAATTGGTAATTTGTTTGTAGGTTAAATCAAGGTTCAGATCTGTACATCTTAACTCTAATAATTACATAAACAACCAGTTTTGAACAATACATTAATTTTTAATTAACTTTACCACTAATTATAAGTTATAAAAATTCAAATTGTTGACTTTTAAGGATCTTTAAGTAATTAAAAATCATCATTTTTAGCGAATTTTATTACTTAATTATCAAAAATAAATAATTTTATCAACTTTGATTAATTTTTATGATAAATTATCGAATTTTTTGCAATTTTTCCAAAAATCAAGGTTGCAACTTTGGATTTTAACCCTAAGGGCTAACTCCCTATGTCTATAGAAGGAAAACAAATTAATTTGATTATCGTCATGACACCCTGTATATTAGAATATTAAATCTGACAATAAAACAATAATTGTACCCATTATTGCCTGGAACGCTCTGTATATAGGGCGAATTTCTAATCTAAATATCACCCTCATATAGAATCAATCAAAATACGCCGATCTACCTTTTATATTGAAATTTTAATAATAAAGCTGATAAAATAGCTTTTCGACTGATATGTGAATCAATTTTATGAAGATATCTAGAAAAAAAATGATTGATATTCGAATTATTATCGAATCATAATGAAAGGCAGATAGATGACGTAATTTTAACATTTATTACAGTAATTAAATTTATAGGGCGTGCGAAATTTAATACAACAACGAAATTGAATTGTAATTTTACAATGAAAAGTTGTACAAGTTTCTTAATTAGTCCACTGGATTGTTAATTTTTTTGAAGATTAAGGTGAGACTTTTTAATATCGGGTTTTTCTCTTGTTTTATGGAAAATTCAGATATTCTGCACTCTATTCGTAGAGTTACAGGGAGAAATTTCCGTTTTATTGCCAAAATTTTAAAATTTTTGAAGGAAATTTGATCTTTCTAGGTTAACTCTCAAAGGTGTAAATTTCCACTTTTAGGTTATATCAATTGAACTAACCAATAGGATTTAAAGGCGCGAAATTCGGATTACTCCTCCTAATTCCAAAATAAACTATTATCAAACAATTCGGTGTACTTATTCATTAAAAAATGAACTTCTCTTGTATTTTTTTGTACAAAAATTTGATTCACGAGTAATAAAAATATTAAAATTGAAGAGTTTATAGGTTAAACTTTTAGGTTATGTTGAATGGCTAAAAGTTAACCATGATGGCGCCAAATTTAAATAATTCCTAATTGAATTGCGATTCTTTATACGATAAGTTCTGTTATTTGGAGCCTAATGTTCATTAATCAAAGTTCTTTCAACTTAAATATTAATAAAAGAAGCATAAAAATGTATAATTATGGCAAATTTCAACAAATGCTATTGTTTTCAATGAAATTCAATGGAGTTTTATCGAGATATCAATCAATCGATCAGATAATCCCCCCCGAATATTTAACGAGTAATTCGTGAATAATTGAAGCGACATTTTCTAAATAGAGCAACATCCTCGACTTGTACAAGTTTTGAAAGCTTCTTTGTTTCGAAAGGTGGATCAGCGAGCTTCAAATCGATACAGACTGGAAACGCAAGCGCAAACTATCAACGTATTGTTGCCTTTCCATTCGCACACTTTCAGTAGTACAGGTCCTTTTATTTGACACTCAAAAAAGGATTAGAAAAATTCTAATTTTCCAACCAATAAATCGTCAATAGAACAAAAAGCCGCAATTCTAGCGGATTTAGCGAAGAGAAACGCTAGAATTGCGCAATTATGGTTCAATTAAAGTGAGATTTTTTTGAAAAGTGTAACAAATGTTTCAGGTAAGCCCCCATTATGATATTAATCTAAAATTAGGGCACACAATTAAATAGATTTCCCATAGGAATTTTGTGTAATTTTTCAAAGTTATCCAACTTTGATCGCGCAACTTTCTAAATTAATTTTTAATTTTGCAGGGATGCCGCTTATGGAATATAAGCCTGATAGCCGTTCTAATTTTATCAATTTACAATATTTTTCTAACCTTAAAATTAATGTACAGTCCGGAATGTACAACCACAACAATTGTAACGAAACCTGTACAAAAATCTCAGCGATGCGATTGGAATTTATCGAAAAATATCAATAGAAATGACAGTCTATTCCGTCTGGATTTAAATTTAGGCCGTTGGGACAACCGATTGCAATACAAATTGTTCGATAATATCGTAATTGGCGATAAATTTGCTATTTTAAATGACCGTTACCAGACGTGTTTGGCAACCCAGAGTTCTTTGGACAAACTGGCATCTTTAATTGAAGTCGTAACGAATTGGAATGGGCCGATATCGCTGGCCAGTTTCGCCGCCAGTGACAGCGAATTGAACGCTTTATTGCTCTACATTCACTATTTAAGAGACTGCAATAGGAAGATTAGGGAGCAGGTGACTTTCCATTTTGGTTTCCCGAAGGACCACCATCCGACTCAATTGACAACAACCGATTTCAATACAAAATTAAAACAAATGGATTGCAACAATCCTATCGGTGTTCTACAACAACTTGTCCGGCTATATTTACGACGTACGTCGGCTAAATGGCGGTTGAAATTGCCGTATCCGCAGAATCATCTGAGGAATTTGGCCAGGAAGAATTGTCACAGTCGCTTCGTTTTCTTGACGGATGTCGATATAGTACCGAGCCGGAATATGAGCGAGGAATTGGATCGGTTTTTGTTGAAAACGAATTGTAGAAATCTGTGTGCTTATGTTATACCCACATTTGAATTGGACGATCGTGTCCGTTTCCCGACCAACAAGACTGAGTTGATTCGTCTGACGAAGAAGGGCTTAGCGCGGCCTTTCCATCATAAAGTTTTCATTTACAACCAATTCGCAACGAATTTCACCAGGTAAACAACTAGTTTTTTCAAATTTGGCGCGTTTTTTGACATTTAGCAAAATTGCGCGCGCCGATTAACAACAGGGTTGCTATAGAAACGAAAAGTAGCGGTTTTTTGAAAATTAAACATTTCTAACCCAACAATAATTGATATAAGGATCTTGTAACGTGCTATAGGTGGCAAAATAGTGGCAATGAGAGGGATGAAGTCCACATCAGCCATCCGGTGACGAATTTCGAGTTCCTCTACGAGCCGTTCTATGTGGCGCCGGATACTGCACCGCCCCACGACGAGCGTTTCATCGGCTATGGTTATACGAGAAATAGTCAGGTATAATTCGATAATAAGATTGATAATAATTTGGTAATAAATTCGGTTTTTTAGGTTTACGAAATGTACGTTGCCGGTTATGAATTTCTTGTATTATCGCCGATTTTTACGTGCCATTGGGGCTTGCAAGTGAAACGTACACGACCACCATGGAGGGAACATCAAAACAATCTAAATCGGAAGCATTTCGATCGATTCAAAAAGGAGATTTTCGCTAAATACGATAAAGACCCATTGAATATGGTCGCACAACGTAAAAACTAAATTTTCTAATTGTCGATACTTATTTTTTAATAATAAATCACAATATTGTTATCAGAATTTTTCGATAATAGCGAGTTTTTGATTCATGCCCTCTACAAATTTCAGATGGGCAACCGGGTGGACTACTACCAGTCCGTTCCTGTTAAATTCTTTTTAAAATTGAGACTTAATTGGAACTAACTGAGGCCCTTTAGACTCGCTAGTCTCCGACAAAGTGTTTTAAGTTTAGCGTTCTGTTCAAACGAAGGGCCTGCCTTGGATCTCTTACTATTTGGACCAAACTGGCTAGACTCCTTCGAATAGTTGCAACCAGGGCTTTTAAAACTTTCTGCCCGTTCCTGGTTACAGATAGACTTTTGGAATTGACGCCAACCCCAATATTTCTCCTTAAATTGGGTTTCTTTGAAGCGATTTATCGAAGTTGCAGGAGCATATTTAGATATAATCGTAAGCCTTCTTTAGAGTCTTTAAGGGGGAGTGTCACAGAGACCA
>JACDRP010000319.1:0-67560 GCA_013841185.1 Hycleus phaleratus
TGTCAATATTGGGGTTATATCGGCCGAGGACGCCATTAATTACGGCTTTAGTGGGGTTATGTTGCGCGGTTCTGGCATTAAATGGGATTTACGTAAAATGCAACCGTACGATGCGTACGATTTAGTGGAATTTGATATTCCAATTGGTACACATGGTGATTGTTTCGATCGTTATCTGTGTCGGATGCAAGAAATGCGCCAATCTCTACGCATAATCGAGCAATGTTTGAATCAAATGCCGACCGGCGAGATTAAAGTTGACGATGCAAAATTGGCACCACCGAAACGCGCCGAAATGAAAGTATAACCTCAAAATACACGAAAAATAACCTCAAATCTTCTAATTTGACATTTCTAGACATCTATGGAGGCTTTAATTCATCATTTTAAGCTGTTCTCGCAAGGCTTCCAAGTACCACCGGGTTCAACGTACACGGCCATTGAGGCACCAAAGGGCGAATTTGGTGTTTATTTAGTATCGGATGGTAGTTCACGGCCGTATCGTTGTAAAATCAAACCACCGGCTTTTATCCATTTGGCTGCTGTGGAAAAATTGGGGAAAAATCTAATGTTGGCTGATATGGTCGCCATTATCGGTACCATTGATGTTGTCTTTGGTGAAGTTGATCGATAGATGCGTCATCGTGTAGGCACCGCTTTACTATTTCGCAACTATAGTGGGTCTCTTTCTAACCTATTGTAATTCGGATCTTCCATCTTTATCTGCGCAAGCGTCACTGCGCATGGCTGGTTTGTTAATAGCAATTAAGCCCGCTTCACACTCGCTATCACCATATACATTTTTTATTTATTAATCAAAATCACTGTATTTATAATAAAAATACACAATAATTCGATTGTTTTTATTATAATTAACTATAAAACAATTGAAGATAATTGATTTGTTGCTAATTTCATTTCTCGATAGATCCGTCATAGTGTATGTACCGCTTTATTGTTTCAACTATTTTAAAATCGAGTATAGTGCATCTCTTTCTATCCGATTGTAATTGGCATCTTCCATCTTTATTGTTTGCGCAACTGTCATGGCGCATGTCTGGCACATTATAACGATTAAGCCCGGTTCACACTAGTAGTCTACTATTCCCATTTGAATTAAACAATTGAAAATCGAATTAATTTAGATTGTCGATTATTTCCGATTGCTCGATATTTATCTAAGAATGTTGAATAAATGACGTCACGTTTTTTAATCAAATAAAACAATAGAATCGGCAGAAGATGGACTAATATGAACCTACCTTAATTTTGGATTGACATTAAATTGTGACGTCATTATTTTCCAACAATTTGACCTTGCCAATCGAGCGATACTATTCGTTGTGAATTGTTTGAGGTTAGGTAATACGAATTTGACACCTGTCAAATCTGTGTTAATAATTTAATGGAAAATCGATTTTCTTCAACCGGAAAAACCATGGAAATCCTCAATTTTCCGGAATTTTCGATAAATAATTGAATTTCAATCAAAATATTTGGAAAATAATGGAGAAAGTTGTGGAAAATTTGGAAGAAAAGGTCTCTTGATTTTTGTTATTTGTCACTTGTTTTTGTTTTTGTTTTTGTTTTTTTTTTTTTCAATTGTTTGTTTTTCTAGATGAAAATAACCGATGAACGTTTGGACGATTTAGTCTGTCAAGTTGGTAATATTGAAAATGATATAATTTTTACAGATGATCAAGTATGTTGTGATGAAATTGAAGTGAACAATTTATTAAAATCGGTGAATCAAGTTAAGACAAACTATCAAAATTTACGTAAAGATTTAATGGAAGTACAAGATTTACAAAAACAATTGACAACATCATTACAATTACAATTAAGGTTGATGCAGATGAAATTCAATCATTTAAAGGAGAAAATCAATCAAACAAAAGGAAACGGAAGCGGAAGCGGAACAACAAATACCAACCTACAGACAACAAAATTACGTAAAAACTAAAAATAGTTGGCATTGCAACATTTAAACAAAACAAAAAAAAAAAAAAAACAAAAAAGCATCGTTGTTTCTCGTTTGTTTGTTGGCCGCAAAGTTTTAGAAGCGCTGTGGCTTTCAATTCAATTCGTTCTGTAAAATGCTTTAAAAACGGCACCGATAAAACAAAAGAAAACCTGGCAAAAATCACAGGCGTAATGGCCGTTTTTAGTGTTTTGTTATTTATTCATTTATTTATTTATTTATTTATTTACCGACAACAGTAGCGGCGCGTTATTTAAAATTATTCCAATTAACCTTAAAAACATAAAAACGAGCCGCCACTGCTTATTATTGTTTAAATTAAAACAAAATTAACAATAAGAATATAACCTGGAATCAATCCATTTGCATGTCTGTCTTTTTTTAATTAATTAATTAATTCAATTTAATTTAATTAATTTTGATTTTCAATTATACAGGGTGTACAACGGTAGTCTACAACTTATATAGTGTCGTAGATTGATTCTTATTCTAATCAATCTGACAAATGTTCGACTCAAGTTACGACATTCGTTACCAGAATCGTTGTACACCCTGTATATTGGATGTGTAATGATAATTAACTTGATAGTTGGCGGTGATTTTGGTAACAAAAGTCGTAATTTGATTCGTTTCTTTCCACGTAGTAAAGTATGAAACAAGCTACGACTCTATCTGTCAAAATCGTGGCCTACTATCGAGTGATCGTATAGATGGCGTCATTATTCCACAATGCACTGACATAACCTCAAAATGCATGTTAGATTCGGCATTTGCGCATGTCCAATTTTTTTGTTTTTTCTTTTGTTCTCAATTTTTAACAAACTCGATTTTTTTTTCAATAATGCATGTATTGTAGTTCAAAGTCAATTGATGTAAAAGACTATCAAGTAATCTAAAATTAGAACAAAAAAAAAAACACTAAATTTAGGGATATTTACAATTAAATTTCAAATTAGACGAAATTCGTAATTGGATTATTTTTTTAATTAAAAAAAAAACAAACAAACAGAAGAAAAAAAACAAATGACTGATTATTTTTTAGGGATTGTGATAATACCGGCACAATTTTGAACCATTTACGAATTTCTACACTTATAGTTGGCTATGATATAACAAAAAAAAAAATAAAAAAACAAAACAAAAATGACAAGTATAGAAAATTGGCTATAGATTTCGTAACGTACGTCTTAGATTTTATCGACACTAGAATTTGATAACGTATGTCGTTGATTCGTTCGATTCAATTAGATTCGACAGTTATCTGTATTACCGACACGAACTAAATCCAAAGCCAACTATTGTATATTTGCCAATTAAAAACGTATCATTCAAGTTACGACATATCTCCACTATTTTCTTCTAATAGTAATAATAATAATAATAATTTTGGATTCATAGCCATCTTTTTTCGAAAAATTTGCTCAAATTCTACACGACTTTTTTAAAATAATTAAACATTAACACAATCTATCTATGGATTAATTAATTAATTAATTAATTAATCATAAATAATTAATTAAGAAACAAGTGCACAATTTTTCTGCTAATTAAAATTTTAATTTTCGTTTGTTTTTTGTTTTTTTAATTAAAGTTGTTAATTGTTCGTTGAATATACGTGTGAAACCGTTTCATTTGTTTTATTACACCTGCCTACCTCAATTTTTTTTTTTAATTGAAATTCAATTGTTTCTCTGTTATCAATCGTTGATAAGACTATTTAAAACTGGTATATAACGGGTGTTCTGCAGTTGGCCATGTTTTAATTAAACATTGTCGTAACTTACTTCATATTTTACTAAATTTGACGTTTATATACAGTGTGTTCGATTTATTTGGTTATGACTTTAGTAAATCGAGTCGCAACTTAGTTCATACTTTACCAATTTGGATATTTTTGTATTTATCAAATATCTGAACAAAGCTACGACAACATAACAAAATCCATAGCCTTCTACATTATTTAGTTTCTCTATTTAAGAAATATTTCCAATATACCGAGTGTTCTATCTGGAAAAACTCTAATTTTTGCTGGTAAATTTATTTGAATGGATCACCCTGTATATGGGTTGTTGTATTCATCCACTTTAAAGGGTGGTTAATTGTTGATTAGATTTGATTAGAATTAGGGTTTAATTTGATTTGAAATCAACCTAACAGATAGAGGGTGTATATATGTATCCCTTAAGGGAGGGATGAAAATCCTTTATATAAAACAATATCAACCCTTAAAATTTACATTATAACTATTTTTAAGGGTGTAAATATCGTTTTTATTGATTTTAATCAATTGTTTCACCGAAAAAAAAAAACAAAACAAACAAAATAAATGTCAAATTTCTAACTTAACCTCAAAATAATTGAACATCAATCATCCTGTAGGCCACTTTAAAATGAAACACCCTATATAGATTCAGAATATATACAATTGGCCGTGATTTCGTTAATATTGTCGTAGCTTTATTCGTATTTTAGTAAATTTGACATTTCAAATATGTGTGAATAAAGCTACGACGCAATCTTGACGAAATCATAGCCAACTGTGTGACACAATTTACAGTGGTGGCAAATTTCTAACTTAACCTCAAAATAATTGAAGAACAAAAGAAACACCCTATATATGTATATACAGAATATATACAGTTGGCTATGAGTTCGTTAATATTGTCGTAGCTTTATTGGTACTTTAGTAAATTTGACATTTCAAGTGTGACGTAATTTTGACGAAATCATAGCCAACTGTTATACAATTTAGTGTATGTTTACAGTGACGGCTCGTGATTCACTCAAATAACGAGCCGCTTCCCTCTACAACAATAAAACAACACCTAACCTCAAATTAATCTACTATCTATATGAATCATCCTGTATATTGACATATAATTTCAAAAACAGTTGGCTATAATGTCGTCACGTCATGTCGTAACTTTATTCGTAATTTATCAAATAACGAGTCGCCACTGATGATTCACCTGTCTACGTTTCTAAGCGTTGGAAATTTTCAAAATTATCCCCAAATTCGATTACAATTGGCCGGACAAATCGTGTGTAAGTGTAGTGGTGGTAACTGGCCGACCAATCAACCACTTGTGGAAAGGTGCAACGGTATTTGCGCCACCACCAACCCTTCACTTTAGTTTTAGGTAACACAGTTGGCGACGACTTTTAATAGAATTCGGTTGTTCGGCAAATTTCAACGGATCACGACGGCACTGTAACAAAACACTAACAAACACACAGTTGCGATCGCGACGTTGCCCCGTCAACACATACCGTTTTATACCAGTATCGAGAAGGCGCGATTTCAAACAAAACAATCGAAAAACAAATGATAGTATTTGGGTAAAATCTAGTGATTTTTTGGTGTTGGTGTTTTGTTGTTTTTGAGGGGAAAAAATCGAAGAAATCAGGTGTAAATTGATTATTTTCCACCTGTTCGGAAGTTTTAGTGACGCCGTTCGAACAACAACAACAAAACTTTTACCTGTGCGTTGATGTGGCCGTTTTTATAACAAAAAAATCCCTAAATTTCCCCAAATTAATTACAATTAATTTTAATTAAATGTCCGTTATAAAGATAGTGAAAGGAACGTCCAATTTTCGAGTTTTATTACAAAAAAAATAGCATGAAAATCCACCATTTTCTTTAAAAATTCAGTTGTTTCAGTGCAATTTAATTAAATAAAAACAAAACAAAACAAAAATTAAAACAATTGAAGACAGGTGTGATAAAAATATGGATTTCAAGCTAATTTTCGGGATATTCTTCATATTTAAAGGTAAATCAGAATTCTTACGAATTTTATCTTATCATTCTTATCAATTATTATCAATATTATTGTTTGGAAACAACTGAAATCTATTAAAATTACCAAAATTAGATAGTAGGCTATGATTGAATCAACTAACTAGATTCCTTTTGTTATTTAGTTGGCTAAAATCATAGGTTACTAGATTCGATTTTTTTTTTTTTAATTACATATTCAAATACCACTAGATTCTTTGAATAAAAAAAAATTCGATAGTAGGCTAGAATTACAACTAGATTTGTACATAATTTTTAACAACAGGTTGAATCGAGTTACGACATACCCCCGAATAACCAGCCAACTATTTTCTTGTAAATTCCACCTTTCTCTACAACAACTCGAAGAAACAAATGAATAAAATTCAACTTTTAATAGAGACTGTACCTATATTTTATCTTATAGTAGGCCATGTTTTTTGACATATTATAAAATCATGGCTTGCTTTATTATTTGAATAAATTTGACATTTGTTTTAATTGATTAGTTGAATCAAGTTACGACAACTCTAGATTAAAATGGAATATCGTAGTACACTCTGTATAAAAAATAATAATGATAATAATGATAAAATACAAAGGCAAGTGTACCTTTTCTATCTTCAAGAACCGGTTCTTTATGCTTTATTCACACAATACATACACATAAATATAAAAATAATAATAATAATAATAATAATAATAATAATGAGTGAGTCAGTCAGGTGGGTGAGGTATAAAATTTATACAGAGTGTTTCATTTATAGGTTATAAATTTGGGAAAATTTGAATTTCTAACCGTTCGAATTTCTCTTTTGTTTGTTTCTAGATGACTTGATTTTTATTTTTATTTTTTTTTAAATTTAGAAAACAGTGGTTGTAACTACCCTTATTATACACCCGATAAAGTTAGGTTAAGTCGTTTCAATTGTTAAGTAGCAATAATATAGAGGTAAAGTAAAAAAAGTAAGGTTAAGTAATTTTAAATAGTAGCTTTAGCAACCCATTAAGTAAATAAATCAAAAAAGCCTTGATAATCTCAATATTTGGTTACGTTCAATTGAATTTGGTATTGTTAGGTTAGAAAATTCAGTCACCAATAATTACAACCGGGACAATTTTGTTATACCAACCCATTTTTTTTCCCGAATTGTTCACTCTTCTAAAACTCGAATTGGTATAGTCAAATTTCCTAACCTAATCTAGTAGTGAAGTTTTGAGGTTAGAAATTTTGACACTTTGTTTTGTTTGTACCTCACTGATTTCGATTCCACGTCATAGTTGGCTATACTTTGGTTACAGTGTCGTAGATTGATTCGTACATTTAGAAATTTTGTGGAATTTGAATCAATCTACGACACAAATAGAAGTTTGAGGTTATTTCCTTGTTGTTTTTGTTTTTTTTTTTTTCAATAAAACTTTCAACATTAAATAAGCGATAAATCTAGTTGGCTTTGTTCAATTACGTCATTTTAACAAAGGAATTACCATTAAATTATCAATGTGGCTATTTCACACCTCCCCCACCACTTAACTTTCCATAATTAAATTTTGTTGTTAATTAATTAATTAATTAATTAATTAATTAAATCGACATAACTATCTACAAATTTTTAGAATAGTCACCGGTGAATTTTGTTTTATTATTTTTTAAACTAAACCTACTAGATATAGAGTTTAATTGTGAAAAATCGGGGGTGGCTACCCCGAAAATTGACAATAATTCCATAAATCGATAAAAAACGAAACTTGTTGTTTTTAAAATAGGGGTAGATTCACCCCTACAATTGGGGTGGTTAAAATTTTGAAAATATTTTCTAACGAAAGTTAGGGGGGGCTATAAGGTGGTTATAATTGAACAATTTAACCACCCTGTATATACAGGTTGTCTATGAATTGGTGGAATTCTTTTATATTTACAACAACCCCCAGGTAGATGATGGTTGGAATAATAAAAGGGGCAACTTTCGAATTTATTCTTTTTTTTTTCTGAGAAGTCACCCCTCTATTCTATTGTTTGTGGCTTATTTCCGACAGGTGAAATTGTGGGGATTTTTAAGAAATCTACAGGTTGTTCCATAATTTAAAGAAAGGGGTTAATTTAAACAAAATACAATAGGGTGTTGTTTAAAAAACAAAAAAAACCGAATACACAATGTTCCATTTAGAAAATTTCCAAATTTGTATTCTTATAAAAATTCCCTATAATTATAATCACTCTTAAATGGAACATTCTGTATATTTTTGTTTAATCCAAGTAAATACAGTAGAACTTCACTATACAACTTCTCATTTAATTCTGCAATGTCGTAGATTGGTCCATACGTTACAAGAATATATTTAAAAATAGCAAATCTTAATAGAATATGAATTAATCTACGACACTACGTTACTACAGCCCTATTAGAAGATTAATTTCTATATATACAGAGTGTTCCTTGGTAAAAGTTTCAATTTGTAATTAATCGATGTGAAATACAGTAAAACTTCAGTAAACGACTTCAACTATTCAAATATAATAATTAATAGAACAGCCCTGTATATTTGTTGTTTCTACATTTATACAGTGGAATCTTTCTAAGATTAAGCAATGAATTTAATACTAATTGTGAATATAACAAATTGATTTTTGATCGTAATAAAAAAATAGATACAGTAGAGCCTTTCTATAGGGATAATCTATAATATTCATAATTAGTAAATACAGTAAAACTTCCATATAAGTAAATTTATCCATATACAGAGTGTTTCATTATAAGTATTTTGAAATTTATTTAATAGAATGAAAAGGTAAATACAGTAGAGCTTCTCTATACGGATAATCTATTTAAATAAGAGGAATATTATTAATTTGTAAATACAGTAAGACTTATTGTTTTATAGGTTAGTTTTACATTAAATACAGCGAAACTTCTCTATAAGGATTATTTTCTTTTGTTTTCTATAAAAATATTGTAGTTTTTGCTAATTCAACTGTTAAAAATATTTTAATTACTAATTTCTTTTTTTTTATGTTAAATACAGTGGAATTTTTCTATGATGATGATTATGTTTCTTTTGTTTTCTATAAAACAAAAACAAACAGCAGACTAGATTTTGCTAATTTAACTGTTAAATATGGTTGTGGATTTTTTTTAGTAAAAACAACATTTGAATAATTCTTTTGTTTTACATTTTTCATTTGTTTTTATCAATTTTTTTTTTTTTTTTTGTATGGTATTCCGAAACATTTATTCAAATAATATAACGGTAATTGTTAGTGTGCTTTGTTTTAATTTACAGAGCGTGAAATATTATACGGCTATACGTCTCTAAAATAATACACAAATATATATATATATATATATATATATATATATATATATATATATAAAATTTTAGGTTACGTTGAACTCATTGTTTGTGAGTGTTGAAGCGTGCGCGCAAACCACTTTTTCCAGTGTGAACCGCCCTTTTTATCCAATCAGATAACTATGATATATTTTTCATATTCACTACACGCTAATCATCATTAAAAACCAATAAATTCACCAATTTTAAACAATAGATGGCGCCAATAAAACCATTTTTACTGTCAAATAAAGTCACCTATGGAAATTAACCTCAATTTATTGACAAATATATTGGAAATTATTATTAATACGTATTTCGTTAATTAAACCATTAAATCAATTGTTAATTATAACCTAATTTTATTCGATTGTATGGATCAATCAATATCGTACGTTCACAAATATTAAATCTAAAAGAAAACAAAAATTCCAATCAGGTATCATAGTAACCGTTAAAATAATAAAATGAACAGTTGATTTATAACGTTTCTCTTTTGTTCCAAGTACACACAAACATACCTACTTGGATGAATCATAATCTTCCATCTTTGTCTAATCACAATATTATTACAATAAGTTAGAAAGAGATGGAGGGATATAATTTGAAAATTTTGTAATTTTGTATCTTTTATTATCAAAGAGAAAGTTTATTGCCATTAATTTTCCTGTTCATCACCCCCTCTCACACCCCTTCACTTTTCTATAACACTAACAAAAAAAAAAAAAAAACAACCTGTTATTAATACAAATCAGGTAGGTTTGACAATTGAAAACAATAAAGTTCAACAATCGACATACGTTATTAATCCGGTTGTCTATGGAATTAAAACAACGAAAAACCTACTTGATTAATGTTTTAATTGGAAAAATCAATAGAGTTTTCTTAAATCGCGATATCTCTGGAAAAACAAAAACAAAAAACAATAGATTATAATCGAAATCAAGTAGGTTGAATAGATTTTGGGTTTCATTGATCATATTATCATTGGAATCTAAGCCTACTTTGTTTATAATGTTTAATTAAAAATAATGAATCAATATGGAGCGGATTCATCATAATTGAATTTTATTATCGTTTTTTCGGGCGACAATTTACGCTTCATTATACCGAATTCAATTTGTGTTTTGTTCGTTTTTTTTTTTTTTTTTTTTTTNTTTTTTTTTTTGTTTTTCTGTCCGTGTGTATTTCTAGAGATCTTTTCAAATAAATCCAACGAAATCCCAAATTAAATAACGATCGGATTGAGAGCAATAATGTTATTTTCATGGATAGATAGATAGAGAGCGGAGTAAATGGATGGGGGTGGTGGTGGGGGTGGCGTCATTGAAAAAGGGCTTTTCAAAAGCCAATTGTGAACCAATTCAAGTCAATTGTCCTCTTCTACTATTACCATCCATCTATTCCTTACAATATCGCTGATTTTTTCCCGATTATCTCCATCTTTGTCTTACTCGTTTCCATTTTGTATTTAGCCATCTTTGTTTCGTTTATTTGTTTATTTTTATTGTTGTTGTTGTTGAACTTATCAAGTTACCTTGGAGGAAACAAAAAAGAGAGAAATATGAGATTTTTTTTTTTTCTAAATCGTTATACCGGTTTCTTAGAATTGATAGGAATCTATTTTAACTAGTTCTATGGTTTTTCATTTGTTTAATTTGCTTTAAATTATTCTAACAATGAGTGCGACAAAGATAGCGAGTCTAGTGAATTTTATCCAATTGGTTTCCATGGCGCGAAATTCGAATTTCACAAATCGAATTACACTAAAGACCAACGTTGCCACATCAATGAGTTTCACTTATGTTTGTTTTATGTAAGATGTAAATTAAGGTGGAAATATGACGTAATCTTCATTAATTTTAATTACAGCATTGCCAAATTTCTTTAATAATAATAATAGTGCAACGTTGCAATTTTGTTTTAAAAATTGACAGATTGACAGATATTGAGTGGTAATTGAGGTTAATTATGGAAATTAAATAGAAAATCAATGTTGCCACATCTGTAACTTTCGCTTTTGTTTATGTTTCCTCAATTAGATTGCATAATATTCAAATCAACAATAGATATGGGAAAAATTGTTGTCAGATTTATCAAATTATTGAAATTGACATATAAAATTGAAGGTTAGTAAAAATTAGGTTAGTCCCGAAATTAGAGAAATCCAATAAAATTGGCAACATTGTTTCAAATTCCAATATTTTTTTGGCTTAATTATTATAAAATTGAGGTTAACGTTGTTGTTTCTATAAAAGTAAACATTGTTGCCAAATTGTTGAAATGGAAATTTTCGTTTTTAATTAAAATTTACCAACCATAAATTACCTGTAAATTAATTAAATTGATAACGAATTATTAATTAATGATTTTATTGGTCGACAAATTTAATTACAGTACAGTTCATTATTGATTATCCATTTAATAGATTGTTATTTATTCAAATGGGCCACTCTGTATATAATTACAATATTACAATAAGCCTCTAACATACAGAATGTTCCATTTAAGAGAGACTTTATTTAAGGAATATATACGGAATGTTCCGCCGAACAGAGACTGTAGTGGAACACTCTGTATATAATTGTAACATTACGAAAAGACTCACATATATTGTGTTCCAACTAGGAGAATACCAATTTTTGTTAATTAACCTTCAATTGAGAGAATATATACAGAATGTTCTATCGAATGAGGTAATGTTGCTTCTTTAAAATGGAACACCCTGTATATAATTGTAATATTACGAAAACATTTAAATACAGGGTGTTACTTTAAAGGGGAACTTACTGTTTATGACTATCATCGATAAATGTTCAATTTTGAGAAAATATACAGCCTGTTTCACCGAAAGACTCAATTGAACATTTAAATGAAACACCCTGTATATTGGTTAATTTTATTAAAAAAAAACCTGTAAATGTTTAATTATTATTACAACTAAATTTTGTACAGAATTAATCCCGGCTTAAGGGGATTTTCTAAATTTCAACCCTTATTTTCATTGAAATTTTAAGGGTGAATTCTTTGAATTTTCATCGATTTATTGCTTTCTCTACATGTATGTGTGAATATAAAACGTCTATATATTAGAAGAACAAGAAAATTCACTTTGTCGCAAATTTCAACCCCTTTTATCAACAAAAACCACCCCTTGACTATACCACGAGTTGTTCCACTTTAACGCCATTTCGCGTTTTATTTTCACTTTAAAGATAAATTGACAAATTTTTGATTTGATTTCACCCCTAGTCGAGACAAATTATGAATTTTTAGGGGATGATTTCTGGTGGTTGTTTTATTGTTGTCGAGTTGAAATTGGACAAAGATAGAAATATTATAGTTGAAAGTTTTCTTCAACCCCTGTGTCTATTGTTATTTTATCATTAAAATGAGGAAACTTTTCCATTTACTCAACTTACCACCCTTATTCAATACGGTTGAGTTAAGGGTTGTTCTTGTAGCTTACCTGATTTTATAGAATAGAACCGTGAAGAAAAAATGTATTTTTTCCTTAATTAAAATCAACATTGGACTTGGTTTTCGAATAATTCCAAATAATAGGGGGTGGTTTTCCAATCGGAACACCATTTAAACCACCCTCTTGAAATTAAAACGTCTTGAATCTATTTTTGATTTGATTACATTTACATCGTCTTGTTTGATTTATACAAGTGGATTTCTTTAAAATAGGGGTTGGTTTTTAATAGGGGTTGAACTACCCCCCCGATTTTATCAAGTATAAATTACAAAATGGATGGCAATTATCAGCATCATTGTGTTGAAGTCTGGTGTTATTATTAAAGTGATTAATAACTGTTGTTGTTGCTGTTGTAATGTAGAACCGGACGACTTTGTCTTCTCGTAATAGGGGTTGTTCCATATAGGGGGTTGGTTATGTGTAGCTGTAATAATCGGAAATAAATGGGGTGAGTTACAACAACTACGACTATCATCCACTTTACAGCTTAACCTCATAAACTAAAGTGTCTCTCTTACAGTATCATCCCTCATCAACCCTTTAGTTTTTCGGGTAGAGGGTGGTAAATGGGGGTGTTTTGTAAATACCCATCCTATAATCTTATTGTTGTTGTTGTTGATAATGAGTGCTTGTACATTAACTGATATTTAAACTTGTTCGGTTTCTATAAATTTCAACCCTTAACTACCAACCCCTATTTTATTACATAGAAATTTAAACAAAATTGAATAATCATCAATTTTCATCATCATCATCATTTTAATAAAGCTATCGATTTGATAATATGTCAATTTTAATATACAACTTAAAAAGGGGTGGTGATAGTAAGGTAAGATAGATAAACAACCCCATAATTAATCAAAAACTTGATAAAGTTTCGAGTTCACCACTGTCATCATATTTGTTAGAAAATCATTAAAACTTCAACTATAAAACAATTAAAATTAGAAATTCATTTGTTTAAAACTTTAAGGGTTGTTTTTTTTTGTAATTTCCATCACTTAAATTGACTCTAGGGGTTGATCTCTAGCGATTTTGTGAAAGTTCCACTCAATTACGTTGATAAATAGCGGTGGAATTGCCATTTAAAATTCATACGAGGGACACCACGAGCTTTAATCAATTATTTTTGAGCTGATTAAAACCGACTCTAATACAACTTGAGCCTTATTTACATGATAAATACAGATGATTTCTATCATATGAGGGACACCACGAGCCTCTCTTATACAGGGTGAGTCAATATTTTTAAGCTGTTTAAAACCGTCTGAAGTACAATTTAAATTGGATTTAGTTGTAATTTAATGAATTCCACCCCTCGGGGGTAATTTAAGGGATGATTCTTATAGATTTATTAAAGTTTGATCTAATTACGCTTACAAATAGTGATAGAATTACAATTTCAACGGGGACACCACGAGCCTTAAACATATTTAAACCAATATACAGGGTGATTCAAGTGTTGATTTTGTCGAGTAGGGACACTTGGAGCTTTTCTTTATATTTGGCAAATCCTACTAACTGAACAAGTAACATACCGGATGATTTACTAATAAGTCAACAAGTTTAATTTTCCACCCTTTAGGTTCTCGTTTTTTTCCGCTAAATAGGGGTGTAATAGTTGGAATTAATCTAAACTAAGGGTTGTTGTAAACGATAGGTGTATTTGGGGGTATATGTATGTGTGTTAATGTAAACGTTTGAAGTTGATGTGATTAAGTAGTTTGATGTTGTTATTGGTATCGAAGGGGTAGGGGGTTGTTGTGAAATTGGGTGGTTAACTTCAAGAGGGTTGATATACATCTCGCAATCTGTATATGTATAATACGTATATAGCCGGAAAATTGATGTATGTGCATGGGGACGATTGGGGGTGTAATTTAGGGGTTGAAATTTTGAAGGGTTGGTGAGAATAATTAAAGTCGAAACATATTGATATGTTTGATTGTTGTTCATTGATGACGATAATAGTGTTGTGATAATAACAAAATAACACCCCTATGTGAAGGGTGTCTTTGGGAATTTCCCATAAGTCTATAAATATATCACCACCGAAAAAAGGGGTGAAAAAAATAAGATAGAAGAAAAAATTAACGACACTATTAAGGGTGTGTGCGATAAAACTTTATTACTTTAGAGACAATAAAAAATAAATAAATAATTATTAGGGGTAGTTTTTCAACTATAAACAAACTCGAATTGTAAGTGGATTGATACGGGATTAGGGGTTGAAAATATGTGTAGAATTGACATTTAAACTTGTTGGAAATAGTCGTAACTTAAGGGCGAGAATAAAAGAAAACCGTTAGGGGGTGGTGGTGGTGGTGATGCACAAAAGAGAATAAGAAAGGAATAAAAAAAAAATCGTACAGGGTGGAAGAAAAATTATCATTGTGCAAGATTTACAAAGATTAATGGTGAGATTTTTAGATTTCCCCATTGAACTTACCCCCACTGTTATCTATTTGGTTCCATTTATATCAACCCCTATTCGATGGTATTTAAAGATTTTTTTTTTTTCTAAAATATATCATTGTCTCCTTTACAATAATAATAATTGGAAATTTTTAATTAAACCCTGTCGTTGAGATGGAATTTTTCACAACCCTTCCAACTACCCCCCTTATTATTATTTTTTTCTTCTTCCACTTTCAGTTTTCTGTGTTGATTACAGATTATAAAAAAATCAAATAAAAGGGTGGTTTTTTTTTTCAATTAATTTAATTGAATCCAGTATGCTAATTTACACCCTGATTTCTTTCAACAATTTGACAAATTAACCCCCACCCTTTATTTTAATTATTACGATTCTTTTTGCAATATATACACAATGTTCCATTTAAATTTCATCATAGAGTTGGCCATGGATTTGTTGTTTTCGCAACTTATAAAAACAAAAACATGGCCAACTAGGTAATTGTTGTTGAAAATGATCATAGATGGCGTGCTTTTAAATTTAATAAAGCGCCATCTCTGGGTATTGACGTTAATTACAAGTTGGCTATGTATTTTATGTCGTAACTTAGTTCAACCACTCAAATAAATGTCAAATCTGCTACAGTATGAACTAATCTACGACATTATATATTAAAGGCATAGCCAACTGTGAGGCGAATTAACATGGCACACTTGATATATTTTGTTAAGAAAACAAAAAAAAAACAAATGAAATAAACAAAATTTGTTGTAAGAATTCATTTGTTTTTATTTAAAATCAGCATTTCTTGTCTTATTTTCGCAATTTCAACAAATTTTAATGATAATAATAATAATAATAATGATAATAATAACAAAAGAGCAATTACACGGAGAGAAAGTGTGCCATTTATGGTTAAATTTGTCATTTGTTTGACAATTGAAATCATTAAATATTTACCTATCTCTATCTCTTTCTTACTCATTTAAAACTATAGAGAATTTCATCTCAAAGTTGGCCATGCTTCTATTACGTAATGTCGTAGATTGGCTCATATTCCACGAAATTTGACATTTATAAATGTATGTGAATCAATCTACGACACAAAATTAAGCCATCATGGCCAACCTTGTGTTGTATAATTTAACGAAATTTCCATTGGAAAACAATTGAAAAATAATTGTCAATTGTACATAAAAAACAAATAAACAAAACAATAAAACAAATGAATTTTCACAATTTTTTATGGTGAAAATAAAGAAAAAATGAATAAAACAATCGAATTTACCTACTAAGATTTTAATAATGAAATATTGTAATTCTCAATGTGTCAATCATCATCAAATGTCACNGATTTCACCCCCTAGATATGTTTTTCCACCGATAAAAATACGTGCATCTCTTAGAATTCGATGGAGAATAACATACAAATTTCATTAAAATCGGAGGGGGACACCTGGGAATATTTCCTGGTTAGTCTCTTTGAAGCAAAATAAACAAAATTACTATTTTTTTTTAAGTAAATTTGGCCCCAACTGGAGCAAATAACGAAAATTTATAGAATTCCGGAATAATCGGAATGGCGAATGCTGGATTTTCCCGGACCGTTACCCATCACATTCACTGTCAAAACACCATTTTCCAGTGAGAACGTACACAAATTGATTTCCATAATTTCATTAAATACGAAATTATTCATATTTATTCCACTGTGAATCAAATGAGAGCGAGGGAGAATGGTAGGCTTTTAAATTTCTATATTATATTTTAAATAATATTATAGTTGGATAATGGGGTTGTGTATGTGTGTGGGGGTGAATAATGAGACGTAAGGGCGGAATTGGTTAGTGTAAGTGTAAAAGCGGAATAAATAGCAAATCCGAGCTGTGGTTAATTGAGGACACAATACAATGTTGATGAAATACAACGAAAATCGCTTAGCCGCAAGTGTCCGTAGTACACCCGGGATCCAACCCCTTGTATACGACTTGACGTTTAGTTTGCATATTTGTTATAATAGAAGACGGTGGATTTTATTTTATTATAATTGTCAACAATTATCCAATAGAAATACCCAAGAAAATCGACATTATTTGATTATTCTAGTCGAATAAACTCGGCTATAAACTATCCATTAGATTTTAATGAAATTTTAAATACAATAAACCCATTTCGAGTTGGGTTTAAATAATTAAAAACATCATTAATGGATGCACTCGTTAAGGCATCATTTTCTACTTAACAACAATAACATTAATAGGCGTTGCTGTATTTTCGATAAAAGACGTATAATTTAAGCTTGCGCACAGAACCAATTTACATATTAAATTACACAGTTAATTATATACCATTATATCGTATAAACACTAATCATCACGTACTATATTGTATTTTTCGATATCAATATCAATAGGTATGTCTACACAACTGGCATTATTCCATAGTCTCTATAAAAAAACACCCCTCGACAAATATCCGGAATAATTTATTGTATTTATTCCATCTACAGATCACACAATTACCGCTATAAATGTCCAATAATAACGCAAAAATTTAGTGAACGATTCGATGAAACAAGCTATTTTATATTTATGTGTTTGGAAAATTGACACATGTTCTAGCTGACGAATTTGTAACGAAAACGAGTGGATTTTCAGAAATATCGCCTTTCAGCCATACACCTGATACAGTCGATTTTAACCGTTAAAAAGCGCCCCAAACACTACAAAAATATGGTTTTCCAACAAAACTTTCCAGCATTAACAGTTAATTATTATTGAATTGATACAATAATAGCCCCCATTATGTTGTATAATACTCTTTTTCATGTATAATTGATATACAATTCAATTCAATTTATTTGCTCACCTGAGGGCAGCTCGATTCATCCAAAACGATCAAAATATGACAAAAATAAAGCTAAGAAGAGACGTTACAAATATCGAAAATAACTATGATTCGGGTAAAATTACAAGTGAATTCTTTTAAAAATTGGGTAAGTAGGGAGTGCTGCAGATCGAGAGCCGGGAGCTATAGCAGAAATCGAGGAATTTCGAAAATTACTACAGAATAATGGTAATATTCTTCCGAAATATCTTCATTTATAATAATTATTGTCCCGATATTGGGGCACTAATAAATGTCCTAATACAACGAAAATAATACACTTCATCCACTGAAATTGGGTCTACTTGACTTATAGATGGGAATTCTATAGTCCATCTATCGAAAATTTTGTGCCTGTTTATAACTTGAGTTGGCGAGACTATATTTATTTGAAGACTAAAGAATATTTTCTAAGTTGTGTTCAATTTTAAATCAAAATAATTACAAAAATTAGAAATTTACAACTTTAGTCAATACATTAAATAAATCGATCGACTATTTCATTAGATTTTCTTATAAATACCCATTTGAATTAATTTCTATCATTGTAAGTCAAGGAAAGAAAACGTAAATCGTTACTTGAGTCAGTAATGAATAAATTTTGATGATTTTTAATGATTTTGATTCTAAAATTGAGTAAATATTCCATATTTTTGTTAGTTCAATTCGACAAATACAAGTCTCACCTTATTTCTGTCATCTGTAAATACCAATAATATAATAAATGAATCAAGCTAGGCTTTACGTTCTCGATCCATACCCATTCTAACCCATTTTAAACTTACAAACATTATAACAACCCATTAGAATTAAATCATATCACTGTAAGTCAAAAAAATAAAACGTAAATCGTTACTTAAGCCAATAATGAATAAACTTTGATGATTTTTATTAAAATCAAGTAAATATTCCATAATTTTGTTAATTCAAATATAATATTCTCACCTTATTTCAGTCACCTGCAAATGTCAATAACCTAAGTGAATCAAGTTAGGCTTTACGTTATCAATTCATAGCTCATTTTAAACGAATAAAAATTATAACAATTCATTAGAATCAAATCTAAAATGAAGTAAATACCCACATTTTATTACTCAATTCAACAAATACCAGTCACTTGTGAATGTCAATATTTCCAATAAATGAATCAAGTTAGGTTTTACGTTCTCAATTCACAGCCCATTTTAAATGAATAAGTATTATAACAATCCATTAGAATTAAACCCAATCAATTACGACCATGGAAAGAAAACGTAAATCGTTACTTAAGCCAGCAATGAATAAATGTTGATGATGTTTTGATAATGTTGGTTTTAAAATGAAGTAAATATTTCGTATTTTGTTACTCATTTCGACAAATACCAGATTCTAACATTTTAGTCACCTATAAATGTCAATATTTCCAATAAATGAATCAAGTTACGCTTTACGTTCTCAATTCATAGCCTATTTTAAACTTATAGACATTATAACAACCCATTAGAATTAAATACAATCAATTTAAGCCATGAAATAAAACGTAAATCGTCACTTAAGCCAGCAATGAATAGAATTTAATGATATTTTGATAATGTTGGTTCTAAAGTGACGTAAATGTCAATATTTCCAATAAGTGAATCAAGTTATGCTTTACGTTCTCAATTTATAGCCTATTTTATTCAATAATTTGTCTTAATTGTTTTAAATGAAATATAATCAATATTAAGTTTGTTTTTTTATAGAATTAAGCAACAAAATTGGCTCTCTAGAATCATTAGACGTTGACGATGATGATGATTATAATAACAACAACAACAGAAATTAGAGCACATGCTCATAAAGCGCATACCCATTTATATTGTCTCTAATTAATATTGCTAACAGATTTGCTAGTTACATACTGATTGAATACTAGTGATTGGTCAACATTGAGCCAAACAGACTAGTCGAGGTGGAGTTAAATAAAATAAGACTCCGCCTAAGTGATCGCTCTTCACCCCTCACTTGGTTGTTTGTAGTTTGAAACATTGTCTCGTAAAACTTTCAGTCGATTCCGGACAGTATTCAGTTTTCAAACAACGTCATTCGGTGTGTACAATTCCGATGATAATCAACTCTAATTGTAATTTCTTTTAATTGATTAGTGTTTAAATGATTAGAAATGGAAGTGTCAACTAGTGAAACAATAGTGAAACCGGTACAAACAATTAGTGATAGTTTAACGAAACCGGTACCGAGACCCTTTTCAATTGAGGCGCTTATCAGTGATAGTGGACCGAGACGGCCTAACACAACCCCATGGAATTTACAACTACCACCACAACAACAACAACAACAATATCAAATCGGACGCGATACGGATTCCGATGGGGGTAGCAGTATCGATATGGAATTAGCCCAAGATTTGTCGCGGAGAAGTCAAAAAGACGGTAAAGAGTCGCCTTTATTTCGAACCGTACAGATGTTGTAAAAGAACAAATCAAGCAGCATATGTTTAATGATTGCCAGTCATTTGTTAAAATAACATGGACGTTGTTGATTTTGGCACAGTAAAAGAGACAATTTGGCCGTAATTCACTTGATGGTCCATTAGAATTTCTACCATTATTTTCCGGACAATTAAGAATAGAAATAGTCGCCAAATTGAGTGTCTATTTCGATCGATTCAAATCAATTTTTATTATTATTACTTTCTATATCAAATTAAACTCCACGTCAATTACTGCAAAATTAATGTCGATATAGCTCCCCAATTTCAACCCTTTATCCATCCACCAACAACCCCCAGAGGATCAATAATCCGATTGTACTACAACTAATCAAATTAACTGTTGATTATTTGTCGTTAGGTTCCGATCTGGATGACGATATGGACGATACGCCAACATCCGAGAGCCCCTCGTGCGATGGTGCCGGTTCTACAAAAGCCCGCCGTCGACGTACCGCCTTTACCAGTGAACAATTACTCGAACTAGAACGTGAATTTCACGCAAAAAAATACCTTTCGTTAACCGAACGCAGTCAGATAGCTTCGGCTTTACGTTTAAGTGAAGTACAAGTGAAGATCTGGTTCCAGAATCGCCGGGCGAAATGGAAACGTGTCAAAGCCGGTCTGGGTGCCAGTGGACCGCACCAACAACACAACAAATCCGGCCAACCGAAGAGCAAATTGGTCGTTCCGATACCGGTGCATGTGAATCGGTTCGCTGTACGTAGCCAACATCAGCAATTAGAGAGGGCTTTGGGCGATCTGGCTGGGCGGGTATTGGCCAGTCATGCGGCTCTAAGGGCCGGGTTGGATCTGCACGGGTACCATCCGCCGCCGCCGCCGCCACATTGAAATCTTCCGGGTGGAAATTATAAAAACGAGTGCAATAGGATTTTTTAGCAGTGAGTCAAGAAGGGTTAATTTCTTTTTTTAATATTATTATTATCATTAATTCAATAGTAGAATTGTGGGAAACGTTGTAAATACATGTACAAAATTCAAATTAATAAAAAATCAAATTGAGTCGATTATTCTTTCCCTACTCGCTGTACAATCGAGTTTCCAGTTTCAATTCAAACGAAAACTGTTAAATCCCTTTGTTTACTTTGGATCAATTTCAATAATGGCCATCCCTTATGTAGTGGCCATCAATCAAAACTGTCACTTTGAACGAGGTGTATCGAAACTGGTAATTTCGGAAAAGAAATGAAACGGCGCGTATGATTACCACTAATATCTTCAATGGACACGATTTTACACTGGGGGCAAATTTAATAACCTCAAATTAAACTCTAAAATAGTAGAATTATCGGAAATTAAACCAAAATTAGGGTCAAAATTGTTGTAATAAGGAAAATTGTTGTGTTTTTTTTTTATTTAGGGGATTTGTATACGAAGGTGGGAATACTGGTGGTTGGCAGCTGTTACAGGGTGCAGCACCTGGCGCCCGCGATTATACATCCAAGGGGTGACAAATCCCTCCACGCCCACTTGATTCTTCACGCCGTGACTTTTCAAGCCGACGCGGATTTAACAGCAACGACAATAACAACAACAATTGAGGATTATAATGATAATAAATAATAGCAACAAAGGGGCTAAGGAGTAGAGAAAAAACATTTGTAAACCGTCCCTGGAGTTTTCAGTAATTAAGGGATGACCGTTTCGGTAAAGTATCGTTGGATGTTTATGTAAATTGATGTAGATTGATGTTTTCTTGGGTAATTTTTCATAATTGTGGTTAGCGAGGGTGGTGTCTCATTCTTGTAGAATTTCCCCAGTATACACATTAATGTCCCCGTATAAACAGTCAGTAGCCGGGATAATGGAACGACAAAGGTCTAGAATCAGCAGATCGTGGGACAAAACAGGGTGATGTATGAGTCGGACCTCCTACTGAACAATTTGCCAAACATTATAGCTGGACTAATGGTGGTATTGTATTCTGGCCTCCTCCCGTTCGCTTTCCAGGACCGGATCCAATACATCAACTTAACAACAAACAAAACTGCAAATTAATCAACAAATCGACAATAATTAAACGACAATTTTATAACTTTAGTGTAGTTTTTTGTGGCGAGCAATTTTCGATTTTAATCGGTTTATTTCGGGTGATCATTTTTCTGGGGCGCGAAACAGGGGGTCGGGTCCTGGTCTGGTTATATTTATAACCAGCGATATCGCTATCACTAATCGCATTTCATTTGTCAACAAGTGTAATGAGATGCGGGCACGCGGCGCGCCCAAGGCGGGGCTCCTAAGCAATTACGAACACGGCAGGGTGCCGCCGCCCTCCAGCCGCAATCTCAACAGCCTCCAACTTCCCGAATCACTGCTACAATTAACTATTTTTTTCCATGCATTATTTAAAATATCGATTCGATTTATCAATTTGGCAACGATCCAGATTTTGGGTAAATGAACCCTCGAAAAATGTCTCTTGTGTCTGTAAGATATTCCAAGTATTGGGCATCATTGTATGATTTTTAATTACGCTTTCAGATGGTGGTGCGGCATTTCTTTAACAAATCAAAGCGACAACATTCATTTCATTTCAATTATACGGGAGATATGTGGCAGTTATTCCCATGTAGTGGTAGGTGGGACCGTATTTGAATGTTAACGAGGCCGAAATCTGTCAAAAGTGCCGCTTCCGCCACAATACCACCACCACTACCACCACAACAACAATACAACAACAAAACGATATTGCCGCCAACGCCGACGCAATATAGGCGGCGTTAATACCGATACTCATTGTTTTATTGCTTGAACCAACTTGTTACTTTGTCTTATTATTATATTGTCGACAGACTTTTTATTTCTATTCCCAACAATATCGAACGTGTCCCAAGTGTAAATCGTATAATTTTTCAATTAATTATCCTCCAAACTGTATTAGAATTGCTAGTTTTCTGTCATTTATTACACCATTATTTTTTAATGAAACTTTCCAACAACAATTATTTCGTTGTTCATCCGTTTAAAATGGCTGTAACGTGAACGATTTTATTGAAATTCGAATTTCACTCACTCGATAATTATCGTATTAACGCCGAAACGTAACAATCGCACCTGATTATTTTAAATTATTATTTAAATTAAGCAATTAACTTTTGAATTTTATTATGTATAAACCGGATGCGGCATTCAATTGTAGTTGTTATTGTTTTATTGTTATTATTGGACAATTTTCGGGTAATTCGGAGTCGAATTTTGATTTCTGTTAACAGTTTCAACAATTTATGTGCTTTTATGAACATTTCTAATTCGTTCTGGTTTATAGAAAAATGGTCGTGTAATGGATGGGCTCTTTTGGCATAGTGGCAACTTTTACGAATTGAACTGTCCGAGAGGAAGTTGAAACTCCCACTGGACCCAGAGCTTTAGGCGTTGAATCTTTCGATAAAATTGTAAGTTGAAAATATGACGTGGTAATTTTATACTAAAGTCAAATTTTCACGCGAAATTGCCTCAATAAACATCGTTGAAGAATTCTTGAAGAAAACTCGCCAATTTTAATGAAATTCTTCCGTTTGCTTCTTAGGACAGTAAACATAAAGGTTATAATTTTAAAACAACACATGACAGCAACACCAACTACCACTACTAGTGAAAATTAGTGAAAATTGGCACTTTTATTCCGTTATGTTCTCGTCTTTACATTTAGCTACTAAATTGTAGCACCAACCAAGTATACATAAAATTACTAACTCTGCAAGTTACTAAAATAGAACTTGGGACTTTTAATTAATTTTATATTTAATCACCGAATTTCCTACAACATTCTTTCAGATAAACAGAAAATTTAGAAAACTTAGAGTTCTTGGGAGTCTCGAGTCCAATTTTTGCCAAGCATTGAAGACATCAAAATGGCAATTTAAAGACAATAAAAACGAATAAATATTCAATGAATTGTCTGTTATTAAGACTCCAATTTTCTCCAACATTGTTCAATAATTCTCGGAAAAAGCCGATTTTATTAAACTTGCATACATACAAATCGATTTTGAATTAATACAACTGTATAGTCAATCATATTTGGTCGTGTATTGACCAATTATTAGGAATTTTCTCGTAGGAGTTATTTTGAATTTACTCAATTATTAAAGCCTAAAAATCATCGGACACGTTTCGTTTAATTATTTTAACAATAGTGTGACGAAGCAGCAAGAAAGGTGTGTCGTTTTAATTACCAAAACTACACACATTAATTATAATTGTTCTAGTCATTTAATTTTAAAATTTCCTCGATTTATAAGGTTTCGTTCCCAAAAAGTCATTCCTATTCAACAAGTACAAAATATCCAGTGAATTCTAATAAATTGTAATAAATAATAAAATTTAATTGTTTTATAATGTACAACATCACCTTCATTTAAATCATTGTCACAACAGATGATAAATACATACCGACATACATACGTTTCGTCTTTTTCTCATTAAAAAATTCAAATCACAATTCAGTCAAAAGAAGGATTTATTTTTTGATGCACTCTACCGTGGAGAGGGAGTGATTTCTATGTAAGTTTGCTTTTCAGCCAAAATTTATTCGATTCTATGCAAAGGAACCAGCGGCATAACTAATCAGAATTGATACTGATTGTGAGACAGAAATTTTGCTTTTTATTCGATATTGGTCTAGATATGGTGATTTTTGGGTTGGGGACTGCGTCTTGAATTGCGCCCCCCGAAATGGGGGCACCCATCTTTTGTAATAAATTGCTGTTGTCATTGTTGTTATTCCAAACAATTGAATGATAATTGAAATTAATCTATTCAAATCTATAACTATGAATTGTTATTATTTATGTATATTTTATGTAAGTGGGTAGATTGAGTGAGACTTCTGTAAGGCGGTCTTAACATAATTGTAAATTCGATCGCCATCCATCCCCCGGATCAACATTTATTCTATTAAACTATCGATAAATCAAATGAAAGCTATGCATAATCAATGAAGAAATATACGGTGTTATCAGCGATCGCGGCTTTGGAAACAATCGCCACTTGGTTCATTGCAACGTCATGCACGATTACACCTCAATGTATCGAAAACGAACGACAAAAATAATACGAATAATAAAGACAAAAAGAGATATTTGTCGATTTGAAAATAAATTTCTTCGACAATAGCGCAAAGAAATGTTAATCGCATTAGGTCGACTTAATCACGGAAACAACTGGATACGATTAGAAAGTCAATTTTTGCTAGAAAATTGGAGGGTCGTAAAAAGTGGTGGTCGCTAGTAGTGTGTTGCAATTTGTGGCCGGGACACGCCTATCCTCGAATAGAGTTGGGAAAAAAACCCAGGACCGACATCAGGGTAGGTATAGAATTTGACCCCGAAATTGTCGGGAAGAATTGCAGAGAAAGCGATTAATTGTCTAGACTCGTCTGCCGACACGGACTGCATTCAATACAATTAACTTATGCATTTTTAATTTACCCAACAAATTCGTCTTTATTCAACTCATCTATATTCTGATAACACCACCGGCCTGCTAGACTGAACGGTTTTCTTTACATATCCCAATATGTGTGGTGAATTATTTTAAATAAACAAAAAGAACATCAAACCGAAATTCGGTGATTAAAACGCAGCACCG
The DNA here is from genome assembly GCA_013841185.1 of Hycleus phaleratus. Taxonomy (NCBI): domain Eukaryota; kingdom Metazoa; phylum Arthropoda; class Insecta; order Coleoptera; family Meloidae; genus Hycleus; species Hycleus phaleratus. The sequence continues at coordinate 25,953 of JACDRP010000319.1, forward strand.
GACTGGCCGTTTTAGCACCGGTGCAGATCCGGAAATCAGAATTAGAAAGATTTCAAGGTGCCAATTTCCAGAAGAAATCGGTGCAAGTGTCCGTCAATTTTTTGAAAATTTGAAAAGCGTTTTCTATTTTCTATGTTCTGTGCGAAAATCAGTCGTAAATTTGTAATATTGGGGAAAATATAGAAGAGTGTGCGAAAAATATGGTAAAAGTCATTCTCCTAGATTTTCGTTTATAAATGCAAATTCCCGTAGAATTTTCCAAAACGAAGCACTTTCTCTAATGCTCCTTGAAATGCCCTTTCTAATACTGCCAGATTCATTACAATATATCATCAAACAAGGGAGATATCGATTATTGAATTTTGGCATTGCTTGGACACCAAATCGAAAAAAGGCAATTTCCCGGAAAACTAACAAACCGATTGCGACATTCCTTAAAGATTTGGAAAACATTTACCTTTTTGTATGTGCTGTACAAAAATCATTGGTAAATTTGTAATATTGACTAAATTATCGACAAAAATTACAAAAATGTGCAAAAATATAGAAAAAATCATGCTCCTAGATTTTCGTCTATAAATTCAAATTCGCATAAAATTTTCCAAAACGAAACACTTCCTCTAATGCTCCTTGAAATGTTCTTTCTAATACTGCCAGATTCATTACAATATATCGTCAAACAGGGGAGATATCGGTTATTAAATTTTGGCATTGCTTGGACACCAAATCGAAAAAAGGCGCAATACAGACACTTAACTTTTAGACAATTTCCTGGAAAACTAGGAAAGCGATTAGGAAATTTCGTGGAAATTTCCATTTTCTATGTTCTATGTGAAAATCAGTCGTAAATTTGTAATATTGGCTAAATTATCGACGAAAATTACAAAAATGAGCAAAAATATAGAGAAAATCATGATTCTAGATTTTCGTCTATAAATTCAAATTTACGTGAAATTTTCCAAAACGAAAAATCTCTCTAATGCTCCTTGAAATGCCCTTTCTAACGCTGTCAAATACATTACAATATATCGTCAAACAAGGGAGATATCGGTTATTAAATTTTGGTAATTCTTGGACACCAAATCGAAAAAAGGCGCAATACTGGCACTTAACTTATTTGAAATTTCCTGGAAAATTAGGAAACCGATTGGGAAATTTCTTGAATATTTAGGAAGCGCTTTCCGTTTTGTATAAACTCTATAAAAATTATTGGAAAATAAACAACATTGGTTGAGTTATATGAAAAAATATAGAAATATTGCAAAGTATTACAAAAAAATATAAACTTCCAAATTATCCTCTATTACTCAAAATTAAATCGGAATTTTCTTGAATGAAACAAATCGTTAGATCCACCTTGAAAAGCTCTTTTTAAATCCGTTTTAATGTCCGCAATATTTTCAAAAACAAGCGAGGTATCGATAATTAAAAATTGGTGTTGTTAAAAAATAATTCAAAAGACAATTGTCCAGTCCAGTTAATACGGTCCTGGTTTTTTCTTGGTTGGTTTTGTCGACCAAGCACTTTGTGTCCAATTCTATCCCTGTGTAATCGTAAAACCGAACGTCGATCCTCGACACTTAAATGCCGTTTAGGAAAATTTCCGATAATTCGTCGACTCAACGAATTAAATTGCCACAAAACAATGACTTTTCCGCATTTTATTTCCAATGAAGAACCCCAAGAAAAAAACTACCAACAGAATGATTTAAAGCTCACACAAATACAAGTTTATAGGGAGGATTAACAAGGGCTTAAATGCAAGTCACCACCAGCCCATTAGATTCTCGTCGAATATCTCGACTGGGATAGGGCGTCGTCTCACCTTCTTTCAGTTTTCTCAAAACCAATTTAATATTGATCTTGATCTTGAATTGATTCTTGTTCTCGTTAAAGAATGGGGGTGGACTGTTTCTTATGCAAATCTATAAGAAACAATGAATAGATTTTATAATCAAAATAGAAATACAAATGACTTGTATGTTCTAGAGGGTAAATATTGTGGTTTCCCACCCCTGGATATTTCTATTTCACAAATAATATGTCATAAAAATTATATAGATAAACTTTGGACAGTTGCAATAAATAACTATACAACTGTCCAAACAAGCCAAACAATAAGAAGACGAAAAAATCATATAATTCACAATGGTTAAAGTTCTCGTTTATGACAAATGGCAGATCGCCGCCTCCAGGAGACATACTATCTATTATCTGACAAAAACACATGTACTAAGGGCAACCTCTGACCAGAACACGCCCCTTATCCAGCTAGATTATCGTGGATGGCGCACAATATAGCCACGTTAGCATTATTTCATCGTCACTAATTCACACCAAGAACGCCAAGAAAATCGTCGTTAATTTTATTGTACAACATTCTGACAACTAAAATTAACGTGTTAACGATCAGAGCATCCGTTGCTTTGTCAATGACCAATTTACATTTCCGTTACAGATGAAAATTCATAAAAATCACTTATGATTTCATCTAAACGGTTCAGACACATGGGGCGATTATCAATGGACCGCAATCAAAACCACCCTGTTTTCTCGAATCGATAGTTTTTTTTTACTAAATTATTCATGACGATAAAGGGGTGTAAATACATGGAGAAATCGTTAATTGGAATAAACGATTTAAAATTTATTCGTTCAAATGTTGAGTTTAAATAACAAGATACAATTCGTATAATTTGATACGAACGCAAACAAATGAACGAAATAAATGATTCATGACAGCCGCTAAGGGATGGAAATGATTCTATAAAAGACACCATAAATCCATTGAATTAATAAAAATACAGGGTTATCCACTACAATCCCAACAAAATTCAATTTAAACATCGAAGGTATAATCGATTAAAAACCATGTTGTAGATACAACTATCTCTTTAATATTCATTAAATAAACTTACGTAATTATTGTTTTATCATCCTCCATTCCATATACAATATTTCCTCCCTTTCTTCAACCCATCAACGATGATTATTATTATTATTATTATTTGTAAAGTCTATGCTTGTAACGATATACAATGTATTTGAAAGACAGAACGGGATCGTGCTGTTCAAACCGTCACATTTACATAATTTGACATAGAAATTTACTCCCTGACTAATTTATGACACTCGGGGGTGAGTTTATATAGGCAGTCCTGTTAAATGTGCCATAATGCCTTTTCAGTTGGACAAATTAAAATTAGTATTATAGAAACTCAACCGGAACTAAAACGATACGCATTCTCGATATTTTTGTGTCGTTTTTAGATTTTTTCTTGTTGTTAAAAGGAGAAATAGATTTGCATTTCCGTTTCCGGCCATTATTATAAAAATAATAAACTTTAATTCTAATAAAACAATATAGATGTGGCAGATGATAGATTATTCTGAATTTTTAGCGAAATTTACAGTTTGATATTTTAGTGTGAAAAAAATTATTAAATTATAAAAATTTCAATTTATTCCGAATAATCCAAGTAGTAAAACCAGGACCCTATCTCAGTTGTGTATAATTGGTTGCCTATATTGGGAATATTTGCAATATTCCAGTTGGCTATGCTATTGGTTACACGGTGTTGTAGCTTTATTTTTACTTCATTTCAAATTTTGTGAATTGATATTAGATCTATATCACGTATCAAATTACATAAAAGATTGTTAAATAAATTCATTTATATAAATTTAACTAAATTAACGCAAAATTTGGGTACTAATTAAATTGAAATTGAGACAAAATTTTATGTACGCATCGGTGGTTCAGTGGTAGAATGCTCGCCTGCCACGCGGGCGGCCCGGGTTCGATTCCCGGCCGATGCACAATTTTTTTTGTATAACCCAAAATAATATCGAATTCTTCTTTGCACGGATCTTTACATTTTATTAAAATTAATTATACTGACATCTTGATGCATTTATTTCAATCGCCAATGCTGTATATTATTCTAGTTTTAGTGATTTCTATTGTCGATTCACTCACTGAGCACGAATTCAGTGGGAAATGCTGTTGTGTGAAGAATTTGCGTTTAATTTTTTCAAGTAAGTCTTTTTTCGTTTATTTCAAACTAGAAGAAATTATTTGATTCATAATTTTCGAAAAATCATTCAAAAATTTAAGGTTAGAAATCAAAGTTTTGAGATTAGAAATTTTAGTAAAAGGAATACAACACTTTTCAAATCTTTCCAGATAATTCGTTCTTAATTATCAAAATTAGAATTATTATTATGAAAATGCTAAACTCGGTACACAGACCTAATTGAATCTTGACACGAACCTAACAAAACAAAACTCCCTAGTAGTCTCTGGCAAAAATTAGGGAATTATAAAAATATCAAATTGATATGCCATATTTTAGTGACGTAGGTGGTGGTCTCGTGATGTAAACAATTGAAAAATTTAAAATTGTAACCTCAATTCTTATTTGCAATCGATAAGTTAAATTCGATTATTATCGATCATTTTGATTGCCAATCAAATATTTCGTATTTTGATTGTTTATTTTTGATTGATATTTGTATCGATATAGGTAGTTTAAAATTTCGCGCCACAATAACTTTTCTGTCAAATAACAAAACTCAATTAGATCCGTGTACGGAGATTACCAACTTAAAAATTACTAAATAAAACTCACCAATTTTGAAAAAAATTCAATTCATCTTCCGGTCGAACCGTGTGATTAAATGGTGATTAATATCAAAAAATCGGCAATTGATTGGGTTTAACCATTATTTTCACTAATATCACCATTATTTTAATTAATAGATAGAAATTGTGCCTTATTTTCTAGGTTATGTTGATTTGAAAGTTCTACCAACTGTGACTACCATCACCGTACTGCGCATGCGTGAAAATCTACCGCGCTACCAGGCTGCCATCTTTGTATTAAACATATAAAACACAAATGCACGCACCGAATAAATATACGCGCGTTTTTAAAACAAAGTGTTAGTGTTAATGTTAGTGCTAGTGTTGGTACCAATTTGAACGAAGGAGTGAGTGAGTTGGAATGTTTAAACCAAGGCCTGCTAGATTTTTTAGCCCTTCGCTTAAAACAGGCCTGCCCATTTGGCGAGATCTCCATAAGAACTTTCTTAATGAAATGCCAACTTTCGCCACTACGGCGAGTGTGGCGCTAATACCTGAACGAATCTTGAATTATGATTGGTAATAGATTTCCCGCCAAAAACAAACAAACAAAGCAACCAAAGATGGCGTATCTAGATAAAGATAGAGATATATAGCTAGGTCGTTTTATATTCCGGTAACTAGCGCCAATGCGGCCAAAGTTCGCATTTCTCTCTGGAAAATAAACGAAGCTAATGGGCAGGCCTGTTATAAGCGAAGCGCTAAAAAATCTAGAAGGCCTTGGTTTAAACATTTTTATATCAGTAAATTAACCTTTATAGTTGAATTTTCAAAATACTAACCCCTTTTTCTTCCAACGAGTGACAGGTGGAGTTGTAGCAGTGGAGTAAATACTTTTTGATTACGAGACGATTTTTTTATGAACTGAAATTTAAAATCGGGTTATAAACTTCTATTCAATAATTGAAAATTCGCGATTGTAGGTACTTTACAGGCGTACAACGAATGAGTATTAGGTACTTAAACAATGATATTTTATTATTTAAAATAAAGGCTCCCTCATTGGCTTTTCCGAATTTTCTCATAGATAAGGTTGAATCATTGCACCTAGTTATTTTTTAACTACAAACAAAATAGCACCCCACTACTATACTGAAGATTTTTATTTCTTCCGTATCCATCATTCTTCTAGAGAATTTGTATGCATTTGACAACGTCGGGTTTGTAGGCGACATTTAGATAAAAAATCCAAATGTCACCCAACTGTCAATTGTAATCTTCCGGCAATTTTTTTAATTGTTATCAAAAATAAACAACTATCAGTGTAGTTAAACAATTAAATTAATACAAAAATATTGATATTTATAGAAAAATATTCTATTATTCTAGAATCCGATAAGTGACTAGTGATTATGTGAAAAGCGAGGTTATATTTACGTGTTGTATTAGTCTTGTCGATTATATTAATTTGTGCCGATGAGTAATTATTGTGAACGACATTCTGGGCGGAATGACGATAATTTCCTCTTAGATGATGAAAATTCGTTTGTAAAACCGTGCACTTGTCGGAAGAATTCGTGTAAAACTAGCCAAAAAAATGTAATCAATAATACGAGCAATATTGCTGCTGTTACAGTACACACAGAAGAGACTCCTAGAATGGACGAAAATTTAAACACACTGGAAGATTCACCGTTATTAATAAACGTATTCTATTTAATAAATAATTGGAATTAATTTAATTATAGGTGTTGATTTTAGGATTGTTACATAGAAACGAGTGATGAATTCCACTGCCATGATAATTTATTCCATTACGAAGATAATAAAGCTTGGAAAAAACTAATGATAACGTCAATTTTATGTTTCATATTTATGATAACGGAAATTGTCGGCGGTTTATTGGCTAGTAGTTTAGCTGTAATGACGGATGCTGCACATCTTTTCTCAGATTTAATCGGTTTTCTTATTTCGTTATTATCGATATGGATATCGAAAAAATCGGCTACAAAAACTATGACTTTTGGTTATTATCGTGCCGAGGTATTGGGTGCTTTTTTGAGTGTTTTAACAATATGGCTATTGGCTGGAATATTTGTAGTATTGGCGATTAATCGATTATTGAAAAAAGATTACGAAATTAACGCCGATACGATGATTTTAATCGCTTCATTAGGACTTTTTATTAATATTCTGTAAGTTTTCGATTATATTATAGGTAATGTTATATTTTTTTGTATTTGTACAGGATGGGGGCGGTTCTTCACGGTTATTGCCACAGTCATAGCCACAATCATAATCAGAATCAAACAAATTCGAATATTAATGTCAGAGCAGCAGCTGCTCATGTATTAGGTGATTTATTACAAAGTATTGGTGTTTTAATTAGTGCAATCGTTATAAAGATTTTTCCAAATGCTAAAATAGCCGATCCAATTTGTACAATACTCTTTGCCATTATCGTAATATTTACAACAATTCGTGTAGCCCGTGATTCTATTTGGTTTCTATTAGAAGGTGGCCCAAATAATACAAACGATCTTCTATATGAATTGAAGAAATTAACAAATATTAAACATATCCATAATTTACACGTATGGACGTTATCGCCTGGAAGAAATGCTGTTTCTGTACATTTATGTGTTGGTAAGTTTAAAATTTATCCATTGATTTTAATTAAAATCTGTTTATTATTTACAGATCGTTACTGTGATAGAGATGTGATTCTAAAAGATGCTACAAATTTGATTAAAAACCATATAAATATTATCAGTTGTACAATTCAAATAGAAGGATACAATCCAGATTTGGTTAATTCGTGTAAACAATGCCAACCATTTTATTGTTGACAATTATTCTATTTCAGTATTTTTATTCGTTTATATTGAAAGTATTGATATTGTTTTAAAATAATTTTTAAATGTATCTACGCCAAAAATGTACAATTACTTTAAATAAGAACCGCTACGTTATCCATTTCGAGGTATAAATTCGTATAGGAGCCTCTAGAGGTTAGTTTGGCAAAATTTGGGTCCGGTAGCTTGGTTAAAATGACTCGTTTTGGAAAATATCGCGACTAAGAATGACTTGATCATCCCGACATTGTGAGTCATTTTACGTGTGCGTCGAATTTTCGATATTCAATGAGCTACGGGGCCAAATTTTGCTTAAATCCTTGCGAAATCAAAAATTATACTCCGAAGTGAGCAATACAGGATGTTAATCATCTATTAGGAGATTTCGGAAATAGGTGGATTTATCTAAGTGTTTGATAACAGGATTTCCGTATAATTTGCTACTTTTTGGGCCGTAATCTTGTTTTTAAATTTAATTATAAGTTCGAAAGAAATTTTCACAGTACAGTGGATTTGTAGTTGTTTATAATTAAGGTACTTAAACCGTAATTTTGTTGTAATATTTTGATTAAAATAAGAAAATAAGTCAATTGATATTGGAAATGTGTTAAAAATGTTTCAAGTTGCGACTTACGTTCTTATTTAAAACTAACTTCGGTATAATTCTGCCAATTTATCCATTTCAATAATGTCGAAAATCGCACAAAACAGATAATTATCGTTTTAAAATCTTAATTGTGAAAGTGTTTTAAGATTAAAAATGAGTGTTGAGTTTTATTTTGAAAATTTTGATTTAAGATCGATATTATGTCCGATAACGTTGTTTTCTAAATATTCTAATGGGTACTCAATATCAGACATCCTGTATTGATTAAGGTGGTTTATAAAATAAATTTCGATTAAATGGCAATTTTACTTACATTTTTATTAAGTCCACATGCACACAATTTCATCGTTTTTCCTTCAATAATTTTTACAAAACTACCTAATACTGTATTATAGTTAGAATTTTATATACAAAACATTTAAAAATCCCATTCGCAAGAGTACACATCCATATCGGAGAACTGTTCGATTACATCTAAATCGGTAACTTCATCTAAAATAAATCGAAAATTATTGAAAATTGCGCCATCGAAATTCAATTACCGGTATTGGCGGCCACTCGATTACTCAACGGTAAAGCCGGTTTAAGTAAATCAGGTAGAAAGATCCCCTTTCTTGTTAATTTAAATATCGGATGTGTTAATAGTTGACTAGCCGTTGGACGGAGATTGGAGTCTTTTTGTAAACACAAAGCGGCAATTTCGTGTAAATCCTCGCTAAAACGTCGATTTGCCACCGCATTACTAACAAAACAATCGCCCTGATTCGGACTTTCCGTATTCGGTACGGTTGTTATGTCTAATAATTGTGGTGTATAACCGCGGACTTTTTCCGTTAACATTAAAGTTGTTGAAACGTTAGCGAACGGTTCGGCACCATTTGCCAATTCGCACAATGTTATTCCGACACTGTAAATGTCCGATTTTTGGTTGTAGCCTTGTAGGTTTTGTTCTAAAACTTCCGGACTTAACCAATTTAAATTCGTTGAAGTGGTTGTGGGAAACGAGTGAATATGTTTCTGCCATTTACCGTTCAAAACGATCGGACACGTGTAGCGTAAGCCGGATAGACAAGCCCTACCCGAGGCCGAAATTAAAACGTGTTTGGCTTTTATCGATCTGTAAGAAATTAGCGAAATTTACAATTTTATACAATTTAAGTTTGAACCTGTGTATGAATCCTTTCTTGTGCATGTAATCTAAAGCGTCGAGAATATCGTGTAGTATTAGAATAATCGCCGGTTCTGGTAGGCCTTCGTTGAAGTGTGTGTTGAGGAGATCGCGGCACGAACCGAACGCCATCAGTGGACTAACAACGTACACTTCTTGATTGTGAACGAAGGCGACGTAATACGTTAGAATATTGGGGTGTTGTAGTTGTTTCGTTAAAATAATCTCCCTCTAAAATCCACAAATAAAAACGAATTTATAGAATTTATCAAAATAATACTTCAACTAGATGAATGTCCTGTTTGATGCGTTCCATGTGGAATCTCTTCAATGCTACCATCGTATCGGATGGTATATGTTTGGCTAAATGGACAACAGCTTTACTTTCGAAACATTGCCCCAATGTTGCTACAGTCTCATAGGATGCAATACTAGTTTCGGTACTGAACATTATTCTTGGAATTTTTATAGAAATTGTGCGAATTATAATACAGTTGTCATCTTCTAACCAAACAACAACAACAACATAACCTCAAAATTTCACGCAAAAAAACAACGCCTTATCAAATTATCAAATTATCGAATAATCAAATAAACACGTAACGATTATCAATTTTTATTAAACAATTAAATAGATAAATTTATATTAAATAATATCACAATTCATCATTTGGATTTTTATCCGGATCGGAACATAACCTCATTTCGTCATGGCAAACTGTTCGGTGGATATCCCCGGTGTCTTTTTGAATATGCCCAATTATACTCTCTTCGAATTCCTCCATAATCCCCTCACACTAAAATTAACAAGATTAATTAATTTCTAAAATAAACTTGTAAATTTACATAATATTTTAGACTTCGATTCAAATCGTCGTCCTGTATGATATCAACTAGGTTCAAATCCGGATTCATTTTCCCATTATCCATGATCAGTTTCAATACAACTAATGTACCATTCGTTTTCCACGTACCGCGGACATAATCGTCCAATTTATTGCAAATATCATCGATTAATTCGGATAGATGTGTCTCGGATTTGGCTTGCGGTACAGTCTTTTTGATTAAATTCCCTTGCTCATCTAGCCGATAACCACCGATATCAACCTTCTTATCGGGATCTACCTGCTTTACGACTTCCATTAATTCGGTCAAACTAACTTTACAAACTGCAAAAATACAAGAAAATTTAGATCATTTTGAGGTGATTTTACCGAAATTTACCTAAACATCTCAATTCGGGAACGTTTATTTTATAATTTGCACTACAAATTACGAATAAAGTTAAGAAAATTAGGGTTTTCTCCATTTTTAGACGGCAATTTCCCAATAATGAAAGAATCATATTCGATTACTTTAAAAGTTTTGGGAAATTATCGTAACAAAATTGACACGTTTCTGCCACCTGATTGGCTAATCTTATCAACCACACTCGTTAACCACCAATCAGAATCGAGTAGACTATTTAAAAATATTGTAATCTCTATTGTTTTCTTTTACGAGTTTTACCTTGATTTTCGCATAATTCCCCAAGATTACGAAATAGAAACTATCATTTCTTTACAGTAATATAAGGAAGTTTATTGCAATTATCGATTGTTCAATTTTTGTTGATTGCGCAAATTATTGGCGCACTTTTTTAAATTTTAATGTTTACTGTGTTAACAGTTGGTATTAATGCCGCCCTACCTTGAGGTTTTTCCACCAATCATGCCGTCTATGGACAGGTCTATTATGTCAAAGGGGTGCCTGTAGTTTGTGTCAGATTTCTTTCGATAATTATACGAAATTAATCAAATTAATTGTTTTGAAATTTTTATCAATATTTTATAATGTTAATGTAGTTTCTAATTCGGATAATTTCGTTGTTCAATTAATGGTATAAATATATTGGTATTTTATACGTCTGGATTCAACCATGTGATGGACTGTTCCAAACAAGCTTCTGAGATTTCCGTGCGGCCAGTCTACAATCGGTCATCGTATCGTGTAGTTGTTATAACAGAATGTATCAGAATTTTTCATTAAGAAATCCTAGTGAATATTCATTAATTTTACGTGAAATACAAATTAAATTATTTGTAATTAGTGTAGTGTTGGCCAATTATAAAAATTTAGGCCAATTAACAATTCTAGGGGCTTTAGTGAGGTAAGTGTGACATATTTTTAACTTTTTTGTCCGGTCGGGTTGTTGTGTAATTGTTTATTGGTATATCATACAACGATCATAAATTTAATTCAATTAACAATTAATTAAAAGCAATTGGAAAATTCGTAATTTGTCTAGAAATAGGAATTTTTTATTAAAATAGATTCTTAGAGAAATCGTGGCGTTCCAAAATTAGCTTTTCGTTTCTATATGTTTGATTGTGGGAGGTGTTTTTAAAAATTATATCTCCAGTTCTGGATTTATTTCAAATAAATTCCAATAGTTTTCTTTTATGGTAGCGTTTATTTTCATTTTTTTTCTCCAATTCCTGATTATTTGAAAGGAGGTTTTGAGCGGTGTTTTGTCAGTGGCGGTGGCGGCGACGTTGTTGCGGACACTTGACCTGGCAACCGCGGAAAGCGTGTTGTATATAAGATTACAAACTGGTAAACAGTTGGCGTTGCTCTTGTTATTTACAACAGCAAATACATCAACAATACCAATTGTCTTCAATAATACCGTAATTATCCACATGGCACAATTAAATTCCCATTTTATTACCTTTTATCTTGTTGTATACCAATTAAAATAGTTTTAGAAATAAGAAAACATGACGAAATTTTCCAACGTAATAATAATAATAATTTCTGTATTTGTGTATTGTGTATTTGTTTACTCTTGACAAAGACCTATAGACGATTTTCAACCTTATATAAAAATTCAATAAGGCTCATTATTTGGTGATCGTGTTTCTTTACACGTCCGGTTCCCCAACCCCTTCCACATACCTATCGATTCCATTCATGACCAATCAGGAGCTAGCCTTGTAGATCGCGGGAGCGAATACATATAATGCATTGTTGCCACATTTTTATAGATTACTCATACATAGAAGTGGCAAACTGAACATGGGCGTAACAAATTCAACAAACAAAGAAATAATAAAAAGAACAACCAACTAGATTATGTATTTATTTCAATTTAAATCAATTAAATTAATTAAATTTCGATAAATTTTGTGAATTAAATCTAATTTAAGTAATTTTTTTTTAATTTAAAGCGTTATTAAACAATAGGTTGGAAGTTAATTTGATATTTTAATCGAGTACGTCTCTGATGTCGTTTTGCCGTCAGTTATATACGTTGTACTACTGGCAACGTTGTTTGAAATAATATTGGAGGGCAATGCGATGTTGCCATATGATGACAATTGTACAAAGAACAACGGGTGTCATATTCTCCTCTCACTTAAAATAACAACACAAGAGAAAACTTGTAAAGAAATCGCGTTTTATACTTAAAAAAAAAATAAAAATGATAATAATGGTGATGGTGATGATGTTGTGTGATAATTGGTGAATAAAATTCTCCATAATAAACAATTAAAATATTCCCAAAATGGCTGAATTATATTGTGACATTATTGCAATAAAAACTATCGAATCATGTCACAGTTTTTATTTAGAAAAAAGACAAAATAATGTAAATGTAATTATGCCACATCATCCGACTGGTACATGATGTGAATTAAAACAAAATAAAAACAAATAAAACAGAGATAGAAATCGAGTAAGTTACGATTTTCTCTGGATTTTTCAGGAAATAATGGCAATTTTGATTATTTGATTGTTGAAACAAAAAAAAAAAACAGGCCTACTTGTTTTTACTTTTTCTAGGTTGAGACCTGATTCCAAGGTCAATCGTGAAAGTACTGCTGTAATTCACTTTGAAAATATCAAATAATCACATGCAAAGATTTTAAAATTTTTACCATATTTCCATTTAAAACAACTTATTGCATAATTATCGTTATTCGGTGTTTTTTTTCTTTTGTTTAATAAATCAACCCATAAGGTTCATTTTAGCTTGAAACAATACGCAAGCGCATTGTAGTTGCCACCCTATTAGGACAAAAAAACAAAACAATAACAATGCCGAATATCAATGTTTTTTTCCTGAACTTATGTAACAAACATTAATATAAAAGTATAATTAGAGAATATTTCTTATCGCAAAAAGCCCTAGAGTTACATATGTTAAAAAGATAAGAGTTGAAAGTGCACAATTTTCATTAATTTTACGATTAAATTTCTAAATTAATAATATTAAAATTATAAATTATTATTAATAATAATGATAATACCTTAAATATTTATAAATGCAATTCGAATAAGAGAAAACGAAATACTGCGTAGCTAAAATAATGGCAATGATGTCGCTTTGCCGGTTTTGTTTATGCCAGAAATAAATAAGTGGGCGTGTCGTTGCTTGAATCAGCTGAATTGAAATGTTTCAACATGGCATCTGGCGTAATATAAACGTTGTTGTCATTTTGATTTTTTGTTAAAAATATTATTAAAAAAAATTAAATTAAAAAAAAGTCTCATTAATCGATTGATAAGAAATTTGAGTATGTGATAAGAATGTAAATTATTTATTTGGTGGAAAGATGGATTTTGGGGGTGAGTTCTTATTTCTTGTATGTACTATAGGTGGTTTTTTTGTATTTAAAAATTAAATTTAACTAATTTAGCGATTGTAATGTAATTGTTGGGTTGACTCATGAAGAATCTATTTTCGGATATAAGTTTCAACGTGTTTTGATTATTTATTGTTTTATTAAAAAATAATTACTCCTTTTTAATGATTAAAATTACGTCCAAGGATTTTTCGGTTGAGATGTTTCAATAAGATTTTAATTTTGAGTTATCTATTTTTTTTATAATTTCTTTTTATATTTTCTAGCCGCCCCAATGTAATTTGAAATGAAACGTTTGCGAGTGGATGATACGAGAATAATAACAGCAGCAGCAACAACAACTTCAACAACAATAAAAGAAGTCACTGGTTCATCCCCTGTCGCAACGGCAACATTATATAATCATTCATTTTCAGGAACACCTGTTTTAACATATAATACAACAACATCGAATACAATAACAAATATAAAAGTTGTTAGTGAAGGTATGCAATCTGGACTTTATCCACCAGCACCGGTTAGTTACGGTGCAATGCCAGCTGCATCTGTACCCCATTCTGGTAAATCAACACCAATACAACCATTATCTGTTAGTAGTGGTGTTGGTGGTAATTCTCAATTACGTACAACTGGTTCATCGCCACCAACTGCACCAATACAAGAAATGCAATCACAACAACAACAACAACAACAACAACCTACTCAACAACAATCTCCTGGAGGTAATTTTCAACGTTTAAAAGTGGAAGATGCTCTATCATATTTGGATCTTGTTAAATTTAAATTCGGTTCAAAACCACAAGTGTATAATGACTTTTTAGACATTATGAAAGAATTTAAAAGTCAAAGTATTGATACACCAGGTGTTATACAAAGAGTATCAAATCTATTTAAGGGTTTTCCGGAATTAATAATGGGTTTTAATACATTTTTACCACCCGGTTATAAAATAGAAGTGCAAAAAAGTGATCAAGGTTATGCATTTCAAGTATCTGTTAGTATGCCAAGTCCAACAGGAAATCTACCATCAGATCCACAACAACAAAAAATGATAATGCGAGGTTCTGGAACAATAAATGTATCCGGTTCTGTACCAATACAATCAATACAACCATGTCAACCATTACCATTAACACAACATGTACCACAAACTGTAACAACAGCACCACCACCACCACCGCCACCTCAACAACAACCACAACAACAACCATCATCAGTGCCTGTTGTACATCATTCATCGAATTATAGTAGTGGAACAACAATTTATAATAATTCATTATCATTATCAACATCACAAGTATCTGTTAGTCAAGCTTTACAAGGACATACTGATACAACACCCCAAAATCAACCGGTACAATTCAATCACGCTATCAATTATGTGAATAAAATTAAAGTAAGTTGAATTTTTTAAATTAAATTCTGATATTAATTTTTAATTATTTTTAGAATCGTTTCCAAGATCAACCCGAAAAATATAAACGTTTCCTTGATATATTACACATCTATCAAAAAGAACAACGCACAATGAAAGAATCATCAGGTATTGGTCCTGGTTCTGGTAAACATCTAACTGAACAAGAAGTTTATAGTCAAGTAGCAAAATTATTCGAAAATCAAAGTGATTTATTAGCCGAATTTGGTCAATTTCTACCTGATGCAACAAATAATATGAATCAACAACCTGTAATTGGTAGAACTGATAATAGTGGTGTTAATAATAATAATAATAGTAGTAGTAGTGGTGGTGTTAATGGAGGAGGAGGAGGAGGTGGTGGTGGTGGATCAAGTGGAACAGGTGGTGTTATTGGAGGTGGTAATAGTGGTAGTGTTATTGGTGGTAGTGGTGGCAGCGGTGTTATTGGTAATAATATTCCTAATAGTGCAAGTTGTGGTAGTGGTAGTGTTGTTGGTGGTATTGGTGGAAGTGTTAGTGGTGGTGGTGGTGGTCTTGATCATGTATCTGTTGTTAAAAAACCACCAACAAAACAATCATATAATAGAGATAATATGATAGATAGGCATATAACGCACAAACCAAGCCATATATCGGGACATTTAAAACGTTCACCAACTTATCCAGCTTTAATGCATAGAGATGGTGGTCCACCGCCTAAAAAACATAAAATGTCATCGTGTAAAGATGTAACATTGGCTGAAGCTGGCAAATATGGAACATTAAATGATTATGCATTCTTTGATAAGGTAATTATTAATTTATAAAAATAGATGATTGACTTATGCACTATACGATCTAGACATGCTTACTGTTTTTCATGAGCATTGTTAGGAAATAGTGCAAAAGTAATGCAAGTCAAAGTGAAGGTGTAATTTCAATTAGTAATTATATCTTCTCATCACTATGCAACATTATTATATTTTAACGATCAGATATTCTAATTAATAGTTGTTACAATTAGCCAAATTACAGTAAATATTGTGGGAAAAGTTTTGGTTCTTTGATGGCTTAATGTATATTTACAATAATTTGGCTAATAGTAGTAATTAGAGTATCAATTTATTGTATTGTTAATTTTATAATTTGATTTTTTCAGGTGCGTAAAGCGTTACGTACTCAAGAAGTCTACAATAATTTTCTACGTTGTTTGATATTATTCAATCAAGAGATAATATCAAAAAGTGAATTAATAATGATTGTAACACCATTTTTGGGTAAATTCCCGGAATTAATGCGTTGGTTTCGTGAATTTCTTGGACAAAATGATGTTGAACCAATACCATATAATGTAACACGTACAGAACGTCCACAAGGTGAACAACAATTAGAAATTGATTTAGCAACAGCAAAACGTTTAGGTGCTAGTTATTGTGTTATACCACCATCACAAGAAGGTTTAACATGTTCAGGACGTACACAATTATGTAAAGAAGTATTAAATGATCAATGGGTATCATTTCCAACATGGTCAGAAGATAGTACGTTTGTTAGTTCACGTAAAACCCAATATGAAGAATATATGTATCGTTGTGAAGATGAACGTTTCGAATTGGATGTTGTTATTGAAACAAATGCTAGTACAATACGTGTATTAGAAGGTGTTGCAAAAAAATTAAATCGTATGAATGCTGATGAAGTTAATAAATTTCGTTTAGATGATTGTTTAGGTGGTTCATCACCAACATTACATCAACGTGCATTAAAACGTATTTATGGTGATAAAGCTAACGAAATTATTGAAGGTTTAAAACGTAATCCAGCTGTTGCTGTACCAGTTGTATTACGTCGTTTAAAAGCTAAAGAAGAAGAATGGCGTGAAGCACAAAAAGGTTTTAATAAATTATGGCGTGAACAAAATGAAAAATATTATTTAAAAAGTTTAGACCATCAAGGTATCAATTTTAAACAAACTGATGTTAAAGCATTACGATCAAAAAGTCTATTTAATGAAATTGAAACTATCTTCGATGAGGTAATTAAATTATTATCAATAAAACTAAATTATAATTAATAATATTATAGAGACATGAACAAAATGAAGAAGGTGTTGAACCGATAATTGGACCACATCTAATCATACCCTACAAAGATCGAACAATTTTAGATGATGCAGCAAATCTTCTAATACATCACGTTAAACGTCAAACTGGTATTCAAAAAGGTGAAAAATTACGAATTAAACATTTATTAAGGCAATTTTTGCCCGAATTATTCTTCCATCCAAAACAACAATTAACAGATGATGAACGTGATGATGATGGTAATTTAAATTTTTATTAAATTAAATATTTTCAAATTATTTACGATTTATTAATAGATGAAAAAGAAGAAGGCGATGAAAGTCCAAATAGTAGTCCAAATGTTAATAATAGTAATACTAATAATAATAGTAGTAATAAAATAAAAGGGGGTGAATCTAGTCCTGGAAAATCACCAGGTCGTTATGATGGTGAAATTGAAATTAAACCAGATCCTGATTTGAAAGATGAAGATGCTAAAACACCACTACATGCACAAACTAATGATCCGGTAAAATAATTTATAATTATATTAATTAATAATAATTATTATTGTTTTATAATTTTAATAGGATGAAGCTTATACATTATTTATGGCGAATAATAATTGGTATATTTTCTTGCGTTTACATGCAATTTTATGTGAACGTCTTGCAAAAATCTACGAACGTGCTGTTACTTTGGCTGCAGAAGAAACAAAAAATCGTACAAATCGTAAAGAGAGTACAGCAATTGCATTGAGATTAAAACCGAAACCACAAATCGAAATTGAAGATTATTATGTTGCATTTTTAGATATGGTAAAGAATTTGTTAGATAATAATATGGATGCAAATACATATGAAGATACATTAAGAGAAATGTTCGGTATTCATGCTTATGTTGCATTTACATTAGATAAAGTTGTATCATATGCTGTACGACAATTACAACATTGTGTAACCGAACGTACAGCAATAGCATGTACAGATTTATTTACAAAAGAACAAAAACGTGGTTCAACGGGTGGATCATGTTCGACAGCACATCGTCGACAACATCTTGAATTTGCTTATCAACGTACAGCTGAAAAGGCTGTACAAGATGAGAATTGTTTTAAAATCTATATTTATAAAAAAGATTGTCGTATGACAATCGAATTAATGGATACAGATTCGGAAGATTCGAAAAAAGTCGATGAAACCAAAAAATGGAGCAATTATAAAGAATGTTACGCTGATTGTACTAATGTTGATAATAAAAGACATTCACCAGTTTATTTAAATCGTAATTTACGTATTTATAAGAAACGTATGGGTAATGGTAATAATAATAGTAATAATAATAATAATAAAGATAAGAAAAATTCAACAACAAATCCGAGTGAATCAAGTGATGATCAAGATAATAATAAACAACGACAATCTGATGATAATAAAAAACGACGTAATAGTAATGGTGGATCAACAGTTGATAATGTTGATGATAATGATAAACGTTATGGTATTTTAGATGAATTCGAAAGGAAATTAGAACGACCATTACCAAATCGAAATCAAAGTGAACATCCTGGTTATGAAGTGTCCGATGAGACTCAATGTAAATTTAATTCGCAAGATTCAAAAATTATGTATGCCGTCAATAAAGACAGCTACCTCTATAAAATAAGTGCCTTCTATAAAGCTCGAAAGGTAAATTTATTTTAAAATATAATAATAATTGTAAATAATATAAATGGTTTTATTTTAGAGTCATCCAACGATAACGAAACGATTATCGTCGAAATTTCGGGCGTGGTTGAAACGATGGGCTAGTGAAAATGTTAGTGATGTGCAACATAAACAGTGTATTGATTGGTTAATGGGTCGTGGTGATGGTGTTGTACCCAATCGGACTCGGGTATTAACAGACAATGATTTAACACGAACTCCTTATATACCATATAATAGATATCGTGTAGAACGATTAAATGAAGACACCACATGAAGTTTTTAAAACCAAAACATTAGTTGATGAAATCGATTAATAATACATACAGATTTTTTGTGCGTTTATTTAACGAGAAAACAATAGGAATTAAAATTGTTTTTTTGACGAATTGTAGATCTCTGGATTGCGTTGCTGTTGCAATACTTCATAGTAAACCCCATCGATTTTTCCTTTATCATCTCGAAAATTTCGACAAGAATTTCGGTGCACATAAAATTATTTATTTGGCTTGGTGTTTCCTTTTTTTTTTCGTAGATGAAACACCGAAGTGATAATTTTTTATAAGTTATTTTAAGGACTAAAATACTTGTTTTGTTCAAATATTTTCATATTTTGTACAGATGTTTGTGTTGAAGAAACAAAATCGCTTTCGTATTATTGCGTTTTAGTTTCGTGTTTTAGTTTAATAACGATATAGTGGTGCAATAATGTGGTTTTTAAACTAAAGCAACAGCTGATTGTGTTGATTATTTCCACGATTTATTTTCGTTTTTCTAAGGTTATTTTCTACATACAGTACAAAAGTTAAAACAGATTTCTGAGCTTCTTTTTGTATTATTTTCGTTGTTGAGAAGTCGATTTTTGAGTTGATTTTAATGTTGACATATCGGCTCGATTTGGATATTGTGTGGCATATTAGTCGATTAAACAATCATGTATTTTTACAATGAATGGCCAGACTTGGATTAAGGCGATTGATTTTAAGACAAATCTATTTTTGTAATAATATTAAATTGTCTAATAGTGTTATAAAGATATGTCAGCATTTTTACATTGCTATTTAATATTAAAACGTAAATATTTGTAAATAAAACGGGGAAATAATCAAATATTGTAGTATAAAACATTCCATTTTATACAATTTTTGAATCTGAGTTGTTTTTTTTTTCGCGGAAACCATGTAAAAATCAAGTCAATAATAGTTTGATTATTTCCCATATAATCCCCACTTTTGATTGATTGTAAAATACATAAATTAAAAATTGTATAGGATTGAAAGTGAGGGTGAATATGTATACAGTTTTCGAATTAACATAATTAAAAACACTGTACATACCATTTATATTAAAAAAAAAAACAATTCTTATGCGCCTTTTTAATTAATTCAATCCGGATTCGTCAATACTTCAACTCCAGTTTCCGTGATTAAAACTGTATGTTCGAACTGAGCAGTCCGGGCCGAATCCAGCGTGACCGCAGTCCAATTATCCTCTAAAATCGCAATTTCCGGACCACCCTGGGTCAATACCGGCTCGATAGTGAACGTCATACCCGGTGCCATTTCGCCATTCTCATCATTCCCTGCAAATTCGTCATAAATACCGAATCGTTCCAAATTTACAACTTTACTTATATGGAAAATATCCGGAGGTCCGTGGAAATAATACCCGATACCGTGCCCGATAAAAGCCGGCACTACCGTATACCCCAAACTGTACGCTTTCTCCTCGATAGCCCGCCCAATTTCCTTGAATTTCCCACCGGGCTTGCAAACTTCAATGCCGGTGTTCAACGCTATTTCGGTAGCTCGAACCAATTCCCTGCCGGCGTGGTCGACGTTTCCGATTAGAAATGTTCTGGAACAATCGCCGTGATAGCCGTTGTAGAGGACCTATCAAACTGGACTGATAAGAAACTTCATTTGTTTTATTTCAGGTAATTACAGTGATATCGACATTGATGATATCGCCGTCTTCAAGGCGGCGATCGTCGGGGATTCCGTGACAGGCCACATTATTTATCGATGTACAGATGGATTTCGGGAAATGTTTATAGTTGAGGGGTGAAGGGTACGCTCCGTGCGCTATAATCGATTCGTGAACGAACAAATCGAGCTCATCTGTAGTCCGGCCTATCTGAAAAATCGCGTTTAATTTAAAAAAAAACAAACAACTCATACAACTTTACTTGTAGAAAACTCTCGATATTCTTTAGGATTCTCGCGGATAATCTACAAGAATCCCGCATTTTTTCCAACGCTTCCGGACTCTTGATTTCCGGCGTGTCGATGAATTCGCGCGGCTCTCCGGTTCGATAATAGCTCGGTTTCGGGATGTGTTCCGGCACCGGACGCCTACTCGACACACGCCCCGGTTCTACTACATGGTAATTACCGAAATTCGCCCTACAAAACAGAATATTAACGATTTTCATCAATTAAAAGCCGATTTGTTACTTTTGTTTGGTCCAAAATTTTCGAAATTCGCGCCAATTTCGCAAATACCTCAATGGTGGCATTTTGAAATTGCCGCAAATCCAACCCTAGTCGGACGTGCGTCGTAACTAACCTATAGCATAAAATTTCACTCGATTAATTAATTAGAATATTTAACGCAAAATTAATATAAACGAAATAATAGTAGTTTTTTGTAGTAAAATTCAATTACACCAACTTTAATTAGATTTAGCCTATTACACAATTTATCAAGACATCCACGACGTTTTTACAACACATAATCAAACTACGACATACGTACGTACAGTACAGTCGATTATAATTAATAATTCGAAAAATTAACGTAAATAAAATAAAATCAAAAAATCATAGATTACAGATAACGGTGTGATACAAAATTCTAATTTATTTCCAATATTAATGAGATAAATCGTTTGATTTAATTGATTTTTTTTGTTTTGACGCTGAGTGTACCGTTAGGGTTGGCGTCATATAGCCGGCTATCTGTCATTCTTCCGCCAGTCATATGGTACATCCAGTGGCGGTGGCGGCATGACCGTTTCAATTATAAAAACATAAAAAAATCCAAAACATTAGGAAATGTTATTTAAAACGATTTACAGATAGTCTAATTGCACTAAATTAAAAAAAAAACGATACTTTATACTGTTTACAACAGTAAATTCATTCATTCATTAAGCAGAGATACACTGTAGAGGATGTTTGTCGGTACTTTGTAGCCGTGTGAATTCGCCTTGTGTGCTTGTATTTGTGTGTATTTTCAACAATTTTCCTATTGGTAAAATAATTTCAATTAATCATACATCCCCTTTGTAATAATATTGATAATAATTTAACAATTATTCGTTGTTTTTTATCGAATTTTATCGAAACAATTGATTTAAATTCTAATCTAGTTGCTTGTTTGTGGTGTGTATATTCAATTGTTTTGATCAATACAAAGCCGGATTTACACCAAGATAAATACGGTTTATAAAAATTAAAATGTTGTTGTATAAAAATTATTTTATATTTTATCAAAATAAGTTCAATACTCTCTATATTTGATAATTATAATGATTTAATTAATTTGTTTGTTGCAGAAATAATAACAACATGACACCATGATTATTGCTATAATGGGTGGTGATATTTGCATGAATTTATTATTAATTATTACTCTATTTGTTATAACTGCGTCGTCGGCAACGATTAACAATAATAATAATATTGTTGATAATACGTACAATAATAAATATAATATTGATAATAATAATAATAAACAAAAAGAAATTATTTGTGCAAATCTGATTGGTGGTATCGCCTATATTGGTGAAGATAATAATCTCGAGGAGATTTCAACCGAATTACCGTTTCAAAAATGCGGCGATAGTTATTGTTATACGTTTTGGAAAGAGGATCCCAATAATGGGTCGATCACCGTCATGGGACAGGGTGAGATTTTCGTTTTTTAATAAAATAATCGAATCTAGGTGATGATCACAAAAATATCGAGTGATTTGTTGGTTATTTTCAATCAATAGTTTAGCAATGAGAGGAGAAATTTAATTTTTAGAAAACAATCACGATAGAGTAGGTCGACTGTAGTTTTATCAGTTGTATTCTCGTTTTCGGCAATTCGTTACTATGACAACTTTGGAAATCAACAGTCTCTTTGAATAGACCTACTGTAAATCCATATTATGGACTTTTTCGGGGGTTTCTCTCAAAATAATCACGATAGATAGAGTTAACTTTAGTTTAATCTGTAGTAAAGATAGTCTGAATCTATCAGTCGTATTCTCTAACTTTTTGGCGATTCATTGCTATGACAACGTTGGAGATCTTTGAACAGAGCTTCTATCTCACTCTACAATACGACTGTATTTTTATAATTTTCAATTTGCCGGATATACTATTAAAATAGCAAGACTTGTAATTATTCATTGTCGTATTGTCTGTATTTCTAAAGAATATTAATTTTATAGCCATATTCTCTAACTTTTTAGCGATTCGTTACTATAACAACGCCGGAGATCGACAGTCCTTTCGAACAGAAATCACTCTTTAAAAGTGAGTTAGAAGTAAATAGGCATAAAGCAAGTTATTCAAGAGGCGTTGTTATGGTAACGAATTACTATAAAGTTAGAGAATACTACTGTTGTTGAATTGAATAAAAATCAATAGAAATGAAGGAATTTTGCTATTTTGTGAAATAAAACGAAATCGCAAGCCTAATTTCATCATCTTTTTGTTAGAATCATGTAATTGCAGCCGTAATTTATATAAGATTTTATCGAACATCACTCGTTTTATGGTATTTTATTTTTAAACAATTGTCAGATATAAGGATTTTTGCAATTTATAACGTTTTGTTTATTTTAAAAATACAAGTTTAAAGTCCAATCATAAACATTTCTGCGTTAAATGAAAATACCAATTGACATTAACAACCACTTGTTTTAATTCATGTGTGTCTGTTTCTGTGTGTGGAAAACGATACTTGATAGTCTATTGAGAATTTCGATAGACAAAGTGGCCTCTTCAAATTAAGTAATCAAATTATTTCCCAGTTACTGTTTATTGTCTGTCATCATAATAGTGGTGTTTTCATTAATTTTTTTTTGTAAATCATCGGCGAATGAATCTTTCTCTTTGATGATCTCAATTACGTTTTTTATTGAAGAAACTGGGGTATATCCCTAGGGATATAACTACCAATAATATATTTTTGAATGGGGCATTTAAGGGTGCTTTTCAATCGAACAATATTGCGCAAGTTATCGGACAAAATCTAAGAGATTGTAGCAAGAATTCAAAAGTCTATTAGAATTTTCCAAAACAGAAAATAAGGTTAGATGCCCCAAGAAATGCTCTTTCAAAACCGTATTTCTGGTCGTTATAGCCCTAGAAACAACCGAAAAATCGCGCGTTAAATTTCGCACATCACTTGAGCTTATTAAAAACGAATTATTCCGGTTTTTGTGTGAAATTATGGTTAAAAAAAGTTGGTTTAAAGCGACAATTAGACATGGGATATTCCGATGACTATGTGGGGATAATACTGTAAAATTCTTGTTTTAAATTTAGAATTGGTCGCTGCAACATTGCATCAATGCACACGTTCCCATCTATACATGTACAGACAGACAAAAAAAAATGTCAGGCCAAAGTTAAAAGCCTTTTTTCGTCTCCACCACTCTCGCGTTATTTCTTTGTGTGTACTTGACTTAAATTATTCTCTTACTACAACAAAATTGTAGTAAGTGGTTTTTTGTGTTGTCTCAAATTAATTATTATTATTTTTGTTATATTTTAGGCTGTTGGGATATATCGGATAAGCCGAAGGAATGCGAAAGATCAGAGTGTATTGCTGATAAGAGACCACCAAAAGCTAGGAACGATACAAAGTTTTGTTGTTGTTCGGGAAATATGTGCAATATTAATTTCACCGATGCCTATATACCTGATAATGATACACCACCCCCAACTACGGAAATTGCAACGAAACCAACAAACGATCTATTATTGTTATGGATAGGCCTATCGATGGGTATATTTGTATTAATAATTATGTCAATTATTTTCTATTTATGGCAACCGAAACCGAAAAAGAACGATATCGAAACTGGCCATCAACACACATTACCACCACCCGCCGATTACAGTCTCGATAAACTCAAACTTCTCAATATTATCGGTAATTTTAAATTTTTATTATAGAAAAAATTATAAATTGTTCGATTGTAGGTCAGGGGCGGTATGGTTGTGTTTGGCGCGGTCAAGTCGACGATCAAGAAGTCGCCGTTAAAGTCTTCGCCGCTCATCATCGCAATTATTTTTTAAATGAACACGAAATGTACAAATTATCCGGCGAAAATTCGGCTCTATTGAAATGTTACGGTGGCGGTGAACACCAAATAACACCAAACGGACCCACTGATTATCTATTAATACTGAGTCTAGAACAGGAGTGTCTACAGGAATATCTAAAGAATCACACTTTGGATTTGATGACTTTAAGTAAGATGACTTTAGGCGTCGCTAAAGGTTTAGCACATCTACATTCCGATTTGGGTAAACCGTGTATCGCCCATCGGGATATCAATACGAAAAATATCCTAGTTCGCGCCGATTTGAGTTGTTGTATATGCGATTTAGGCTTGGCTGTTGTACCGAGACGTGCTGAAAGTAAATCGATTAGTGAAGCTGGTACTTTACGTTATATGGCGCCGGAAGTATTAGAAGGCGCTGTTAATTTACGCGATTGTGAAAGTGCTTTAAAACAAATCGACGTCTATGCTTTAGGTTTAGTTTTATGGGAAATGGGTATGCGGTGTTCTGATATGTTCAATTCGGAACCACCGGCATATTCACCGCCATTCTATAAAGAAGCCGGTGAGAATCCGAGTTTAGAACAGATGCAAACGTTGGTGACCCGCCGGAAAGCTCGCCCTTTATGGCCGCCGGCATGGAAGGATACAGCAGCGGCACGATTATTGTGCGAAACCGCCGAAGATTGTTGGGATCAAGATGCTGAAGCCCGTCTAACATCGTTATGTGTGGTTGAACGATTGTTGGAATTGCCGTCGTTGAAAGGTCGAGTTTTACACGCTATCCATCCACCAGCTAGTCCGACACCGTTAATTAACAATAATCATTTACACGATCACCAAATTGATATGTCTGTGGGTACAATCGAGACGTTATTGAGTCCTAGTGAGGAGCATTGTAAGAATTCCAATCAATTAGTAGCAGCAGTTACACCATTACAACCGTATCAGGGCCGAAATCCTTGTTTGGAACGTAATCTATTATCCGGTTCTAGTGATAGTTTATTGATTGATAAATCGTCGAAACATTGCACAAGTTCTGAATCGCAAAATTTGATAACGAACGATTTTTTGAATTTCCAGATAAATCATCGCGCTATGCCTATACCGTACGTACAAAATGCCGTACATGGTAGTCCAAAACAATACAATAATCCCAACGATATACCTAAACCGAAATTTAAATGGAACGGTTTCATGAAATTCTTCCATAATCGCAAAACAACAAACAACAATTGTAAAGACACACAAGTTAAATTGAACAGTAAATTAGTGAATAGTTTCGGCCAAAATGGTGTAACAACCTCTTTATTAAAAGATAACGATTTAAAACGACCATCAACTTTACCTCTAACTGTTGTTAAACCACAAGACAATATTAATACATCGGGAATTACGCAAATTTTAAAACACAAAAACAGTCTAACCAGACAGAGATCTTTAGAACAATTCAACGAGGTATTCTCATCAACTAGCGATTTATCCCGATTGAAAGACCCATCGCAACGGATCAAAACACCGGGTGATGTACCGCCGTCAGTTCGACGGACACGCGGTAAAGCTGCAAAAGATTCAGCCAGATTCTCGTTGTATGATGATCGAATGATGTGTCGGGGCCAATGGGGTAGTGCTCCGGATTTAGAACCACCGGCACCTTTAAAACCGCCACAATTAAACGAGTTACAAGATAGAGACAGTGTGAGCAGCTTCTAGGGTGAATTATTATTGAAAAGTCCTACCTCTAGTAGCCTTTTAATAATTGAAACGAGTCAATCCAATTTGAATATTGTTTGTTTCTTGTGGAATTATCGTACAATAGAAAAATACTTTGAGTATTATTAATTATCGATTAATACCGGAATTTTGTTTGGAAATACCAGATTGTTATAAATGGTTGTGATAGGTTCAATTGAAAGGTGAAAACAATAATTTTGTACCTTATTTAAAATGCCTTGTTGTGGATATAGGCATAGCTGTCTCCACAATTTTCTTCTGTATAGCTCAAAGTATTATTTTTATAATTTAAAGAAACAAGAGAACGAACAGTTGCGATCAGTTTTTTGTGTTGATTGGATCAACAAATTTATCCAAATGTAAGTTATTTCAGTAGAATTTAGGTTGGCATTTAATGAGAAAAATTCGCAAAATATACTCGAAAGGAATTTTCTGTGATTATTTTAGAATTCGGTTTGTTTCTCATTACAATATCGTTTTTTGTTCTTTTGTTGTTGGCTGTGTAATTTATGTTAAAATACGCATTCCTTTAAGTTGAAATTGTAAATCGCAACACGATTTAAAATATTTGGTTTTAAGCGGCCGGATTAGAGCTCGATTAAAAAAGAGGAAACTCATTTTTAATGAAAATTTTCGGCTTGTTCGGGAGAGCATTTCAAGCTCTATCAAAGAGACTTTACAGTTTTTGAAAATGTTGTGGAAAATTTGTTATAAATGAAACTAGCATGTTTTGTTATTTAAAATTTTCCCCAATAATCAGCCTGGTAGTTTTCCGTAAAATTACGAATGACAACTAAAAATTTCTACAATATTTTCCATAACTATAAATGCTCTTTCGAACAAGTCCAGGTTTGAATTTTCATTAAAAATGGGCGTCAAATTTCCATTTTTTATCGAGTTTGGCCCTTTAAAACAATTACTTTTCTTTTAACAATTTTAAAATGTAACTAACTATTAATCTAACTGTTTATTCGACAGACAATGAAAATTATATAATAATATATTTCATAACTCGAGCAATTTCCGATTATTTTCCATTGAAATTTTCAAATTTCCGCAAATCATCCTTCGTTACCGTAAATATAAAATTATCGATAACCGTTAGAAAATCATCTACACGTATTTGCCGTGTTCTCACCGATTTCTTCGGTAAATTCTGTAAATCACAACAAATAATATTCTCGAAATTTTGGTCAATATTCGAAACCGGCTCGTACATCCCATCATTTGTACATTTCCAAATTTTCGTATCGTCCAATTCATTTACCGGTATCAATAGCGCATTTTGAACAATATTATACAAATCCGAACCGGAACATGTTTCTGTTTTATCCAATAATAAATCCCAATCGTCTATATTGTACGATAGACGTTCAGATTTCGTGAAATATTGAAAGAATTCGAAACGTTCAAAACGATTCGGTAATGAGATATGGATGCGTTTTTGGAAACGCCGGAGTATCGCATTGTCTAAATCCCACGGGCAATTCGTTGCCGATACTACGAAAACATTCTTGTTTTCTATATTGGACAATTGGCACATAAATTCGGTCTTGATCCTGAAATATCAGGCTAATTATAAGTGGTTATTGGATTTTTTTGAATACCTTCTAGTGTGATCGTGCTCGTTTTGGGAGCGTTTCCGGCAAAGTCCGTCAATTTCGTCGATGAATAAAATTGTAAAATTCTCGTTCGATTTAACATAATTGAACAACACCTTTATCGTCCTACAATTAAAACGTAAAATCAAAGAATTTATAAATTCGTAACGAACTTCTCAGTTTGTCCAACATAATGCGATAATAAATCACTAGCCGAAATGCAATGTAACTGTGCATTCGCCTCAGCGGCTAAAGCATGGACTAAACGCGTCTTTCCGGTGCCCGGTGGACCGTACAATAGGATACTGTTGCATAAACTACGACAATTTTCGAACAATTGTGGCTGTAATTTCGGCAAAATAACCAATGATTTTAGCATTCTTAATACATCTTTCAAGCCGATAATCTCATTGAAACCGTTAACTCTCGGCTCTTCTAGAGTATCTTCGACGATATCGTTTGTTAATTTACGCTTCTGTACTACTTCAATGGTACTTTCGTTACTCTTATTGCGACTATCATTTGTGTTGTGAGAACTTTTATTAACTTGAGAACCGTTCCAGAGGTTTATCATTAAATTGAATTGGTTCTGGAGTTGCGATAGCGCTACCTTCAAACAAATATAAATCAAATAAATCAACACAGATTGATTAAATTTACAATTGAAATACTATCATCGGTTTCCATTGAGATTAAATAATTAATTTTCATTAAACATTGTTGTAATTTTTGAGTGATTATATCAAAATCAACGGTCCCATGGAAACTTAATTCCAAATCTTCGAACCTAAAATAAAAAATTTGATAATTTAGGAGTTGATTTGATATTAATTTAATTACAATTTAAGCGTTGATAAATAAGTTTGTAAATTTCCACCATTTTTATGCGCCATTTCACTTGAATTTTGAGCAATTGCCACTGCAGCGCCCCCTATAGGAATAGATCCAACCTTCACTGCCAACATTGTAACATTAAATTCCTTAATTTTATCAAAATTAAGGAATTAATGTGTTTGATAATTCTATTATCACGGATCTTTTTATTCTGTTTAAATTGAGCCAATTATTTGCATTTATTTGTGTACTTATATGTGGAGAAAAATTAGAAAAATTTCCGTGGATTTCTATTTTAATCGATTTAACGATTTTAAGATCTATAGATTGGCACCATTGTTGCTCCAGGTTGTCATAGTTGCCAAATTTCAAAAATTGCAACAAATTCGCTATGTTTTGACTAATTTGTATAAAAAAATCGAATTTTTAAATAATTATTTCTATCGTAAATTATATTTTTATAGTGAACTTCAATGTATCGTGCAAGAAATCGGTTAGATTTATTTTATTGAAATTTTAAAAAATTCCTTGTATTTGTCGAGATAATTGGCAACATTGTGCATTTATCTGTCATTATTTAAATGAATATGTCTGCCGTGTTTTTGACGTGTGTGGGTAGAAGAAGTTGGGCGTAATTTTTGCTTGATTCAGGTCAAATTCTTCTTATCAAAAAGCCGAATTTCTATCGAAAATTTATCGATTCACTTCTCGAGTCTTTGTGTGCAATAAAAATTGTGAAATTGGTAAGTGGAATTTTTCATAAAAATCAAATCTTGAGGGGGTGGTTTCTTAATATTCACCATTATCTCATTACTGTTATCGTATTTTCTCAATTAAATCTTTAATTTTATTGCAATTATTTCGTTAAGAATCGATTGGATTATAATAACATTGATTGTAGCTTACTCATTTCAATTCAAATATAGAAAGCTTTTGCATGTAATCGTAATTAATTTGCAAATTTCTTCTCTTCCATTTCTAGTCTATTTTATTTCATTATTTCAAATTACAAGGCCTTTTTTTGTTTGTTTGATAGTATCTTTGAATAGATTCCGGTCTAGTGCAACAAACTGTAAACGATGATAGTACCGGTAGATGTAATAATTACTTGAAGTTAAATAACATAACAACAATAATGATAATAACAGGAGAATGTTCGATATTTATCAAATATGCTGTTATTCAAGCATTAAATTAAGAAAGCAAACAGAATAGAAAGAAAAGAGCCTTATTTCAACACAAAAACGGATTAATCTTCCAATTCGAGATAAATCATTTGATTAAAACTTAAAAAAAATTTAATTCTAACGATATGACCAACAATAGAGAAATTTAAAACGTGGGATTTTCGTATTGTTCATGACCTAAAATAAAAACTATACGATTGCATAAATGTAGGTTGTATTTGTAGAATTATTACAAAAATTAATAGAAAACTAATAATTTAAAAGTGTATCGATTAGTTGTTGAAAGGAAGGAAATTGATTCTTGTAATTAGTTCCGCAATGATGACAGTTTTCTAATTATCCATCATATTGAAGCATAACTTGATTGTTTTATTGAAAGCTACAATCATCATCGGTTAATATAATCATCTGGTTGTTCAATCGAAACTAAAGGGATTCTAGATCTTCAATAATCTTGAATTCATTGAACTATTGCGTAATTTTGGTTTATTTCCAATTCATTCATGTTTTAATCCGTATGTTTGATCAATAAATTTGAACAAATCGTATTGATTGCTTTTTCAAATTGTTTATTCGTGCATAGTCACAGTTATTTTGTCTTATAAACGATCAAATTTCATTGTTTGATTAACGTTTAACATTGTAGACTCAGTTTTAGAATTAGGGGCAGATAGAGTTAAATTTTTGCTGTATAAATCAATAAAATTTCTAATAAATTTAAAGAATTATTGTCTTGATAGTTTTAGATATTCTTGTCGATATAATATTATGAATGGAATACCAAAAATTGTCATTATTTGATGGATCGGTGATTTTCTGGTATTCCATTTTATTTGTAACTGTCGTAAAAATAACTAAAAAAACCCCAGAAAAATCCTTGAGAGTCGAAAATTAACAGTTTTAATTCTTAGGGAAAGTTAATTGTTTATGAAAAAAGTGCATAGAGAATACGAAATTCGTGTCATAAATCATCTTTTTTTGATGAATTTGTATTCGTGATTTATGGAATTTAATTGAAATTTTCAAACGATGAAATAAGAACGTAATTCTTGGATTTATTCATAAAATTCTGTTGTAGAAGCTACGAATTACGTTCATCCAGTAGCGATGACTGTATTTCCAATCTAATTCCAAGTTGATTGAATT
Organism: Hycleus phaleratus; assembly: GCA_013841185.1. Classification (NCBI taxonomy): domain Eukaryota; kingdom Metazoa; phylum Arthropoda; class Insecta; order Coleoptera; family Meloidae; genus Hycleus; species Hycleus phaleratus. Next base: position 57,752 of record JACDRP010000319.1, read on the forward strand.
TATTAACAAATTAACGATAGGTAGATTTACCTAAATGAAGGTAGTGCAGTTTGAGTTTCAAGGTTCCACACCTCTTCGACTTTCTAATAGAAAAAATTTACAAAAAGAGGCCCCTTTATTATAATATGATCGGAAAAAAAGTCGACTCAAAAGATGAACTTTCCATTCACAAATTGCTCTAAAATAGGCTTCTATCGATTCCAATATTATCGAATAAAACAATTATCAGAAATGAGAACAAACAGGTCGTATAATTCGATTATCGTAATTCGAAATGTTATCATATGAATAAAATTTTTAAAACAACTCTTGCGCGTTCACCCTTTTTCATCAAAGGTTCATCAATTTTTTTGTTGTGTCTTTGTGTTTAAATTAATCCGGTAATCAATGTGGAAACCTGTGACATTTTCCGAGTCTCCGATTCGCATTATATATAAATAGAGATAAGGTCTCATCGTTTTATAGATTTTTTAGCCAACGTATGAGGTGGAAGACTCACTATTTTCATTGTTATTAATTAAGATGGATTCTGATGTAGATGATTCAATAAAAAATGATTCGTAAGTAGAAATAATCGATGTATTTGAGCCCCTCTACTTGGATTTATTCAATACACTCACTATTCTATTTCTTATTTATTTTCGTATTAGAATGGAATGATATTAGTTTTAGTTGATCTGTGTTGTTTTTACAATTCAAGTAAGTTTGTTTTGATTTTTTTTTTTTCAAATCTATTGTTGCATAATAAAAATAACGTAAATGTTATAAATAAATATTTCTTTGATGTTTTGTTGTTGATTGCGACCATTGCACATCTTTTAAATAGTTGTAAAGACGAGGAAGAGGGGTGTCTAAAAATAATTCTATTCCAAAGGGAATTCCTAAAGTCTCACTATTAAATTCAGTTAAAACTTGAATTATGCTGTGAAAACTTGCAATAATTTTCATCATTTTTCCGGTTTTTGGTATAGAAAGAAAATTACCGAAATGGATCGACGTTTTTTTAATTTTAATTTTAAATCAAACAAACGACACCGTTTAAACAAATTCATTAATAAATGGATTAAAAGGTATATTTTTAGTTAGAGAATAGCATGGTTTTTATTTTTAGAATATTTTATACTAATATTGATCCATTTAACCCAAATTATATTCAATAATTGTGTGTTTCGATAGAAATTATCCAATTTAACATAATGTTGAGTTTAATAAACTTTGTAGGCTGGAATGAAAGCAAAAATAGTACGGTTTTAGAGTTTATTTGGATTAAATTTGTACCGATTACCTTGAATAATGGTTATAGATTTGTCGATTTTTGAAAAATAAATCCAAATTTCTAAATGAAACACTTTTGATAATAGTTTGACCGTGAAATTAATCCAATTAACAAGAGTTGATTTGAATTTTATGATTATTGTGAATTTTCTTGATTTATTTCAATTTTTATTGCACGATTTGATTGCACAATTAGCTTGCACGCTAGCACTTTTTCTCTTTAACTCCTATTCTATTGTATTTGTGTGTTTTTTTGTTTTGTTTTAATTAATCATTTTTATAAATCACCCTCAAATAAATATTGGATTTAGTGATCTACCAGAAGATCAAACAACAGTTTTATTATTGGGCGTCACTAGGATACCAACATCACCAATACCACCACGTCGTCCATGTTCTCTACCATTGGAATCACCAATTAATTCAAGAAAAACAACAGCACAACAACGGCGTAATTCTTTTACAACACGTCGTCAACAAATTACATGCAGAAATTCATCTAATAGTAGTAATAATAATAAAGAACGTCAATTGAATGGGAAATGGACAAGTGGCGAAGGTGTAATAGATGTAGAAATACAAGAAAACGTTACGAAAAATTTGTTAAAAATTGATAATAGTGGTGTATTTGTGGAGGGTGGTTGTAATAATAAAAAACCAGCAATAATGGATACGTCAGTTGATTCAATTGGGAATTGTTCTTTGGATGTTGAAGCGTCTGCTGATCTGTCAGGTAGCGGTGTGTTGGTGAATGATGCTTGACTTTTCCCCTCTATTTTCCATTATTTCTTAGAGAAAAAAGCGTGCAAGAATCTCCTTAAATATATTCCTTCAATACAATAACAAATTTGTTCAAAATAAAAAAAAACAATTAGATACTAGTTTGATTAGTTTATTGTTCTTTTATTTATATGATTTTATTTAAATTTTTGTTATAATGGTGATTTTTACAGACTTATCGGAAGCCTCATCGACTGGAACTTTACGTAGTGCTAGTTTGAAAACATCACCAATCGATCAACAACATTTACCATCGTATTTAAGTTTAGCTTGTACAGTTAATGGTTATTCAACGACAACAAATTACGATCCGGAACGTTTAGCTAGATCACGAGATGTATCACCACATCGTCCACAAAACGATAATTTAACACCACGTAATCCACCATCGTATACAATACAAAATAATCTATTATCACCACCAAATCTTGTACCGTTACCTACATTAATTAAACCAACAATAAAAATGAACGATACAAATAAAACAACAACATTTATAAGTAAAGAATTACATACACAAACAATTAAACATAGTTTTTATGAAAAAGACACAATTGATGCTTGTTATGAGAATGGTCATTCCAATAAAATTCTAACAATTAACGGACAAACTGAAACAATTAAACAATACCACCATAGTGAAACACAACAAACTAAATCGATAGTTCAACAACGTATCGAACGTTTATATGGACCGGGAGCTTTGGCTCAATCATTCTTTGCTGTACGACGTCAAAGTAGCACGTTTAATGAACTCAATAAGAGTTTCGATGACAAGAATAAAGAGAATCTAGAGAATGGTACAATGAAACAAAGCAATAGTAATCCAACTTTACCAGTTTTGAAACATTTACGAGCTGAATTCCGTGCACAATTACCAATTAGTAATAAAACTTATAAATGTAATGAAACAATGCAAAAAAGTAATACTGTACCAATTCTAAAAGATGATGGTGATAATAAAATTAACGGACATAGTGAGAAACAAATCCAAGGAACGGTTAGTGAAGGTAGTGGAATTGCACAAACTGTAACTGAAGAAACAGGTAAATATGTCAATTTTTGACAATTCTAATAAATTTGACGTGATATTTTATCGTATAAAAAATCGAATCAATTATGTTTTTTTATTTTCCTAATATTTTTACGAAATTACCGTGGAAAAATTCAAAAATCCTGTCATTAGGTGCTGAAAAAGATGGTCATTATTTTTTGAAAATACTCCAACGGGAAACTGATCGTTTATTGAAATTAGCTGATAATGTTGAAAATGAATTAATTCATGATCTACCCGAGGAGATAATTGGGAAGATTCGATCAGCGGCTGGTAAAGCTCGTTTGTTGGTCTCCCAAAAAATGCAACAATTCAAAGGTCTTTGCACTAATAATATAACACAGGTTGGTTTTTATTTTTTTAAATATTGTTTAATAATTTTAAATATCTTAAGGTTGATGGTGAAGCTTTCCCGACAACAAACGCCGATCTTCAAGGTTTCTGGGATATGGTGATGCTTCAAGTTGATCAAGTTGATGCTCTATTTAAAGAAATAGCCGAATTGAAAGCGAATAATTGGAAAGAAATTGTTCGAGATACAAAAAAATCAAATGGTATTAATGGTAAAACAAAGAAATTAGTAAATCGTACAACACGTCCACCGGTAAGTGCAGCTAGTGAAGAATTACGAAAACAACGTGAAGCTAAACGAAAGGAAATGTTAGAAGAACGCCGGAAAGCAATGAAAATTAAAAATCAACCAATTGAAAGTATTGAAATATTTGTGCCTGAATCTAGCTGAAAATTTCTATAAATTGTTTAGTTATATGAGATTATAAATTATTATCACTATTATAAAATCAACTATGCTATCGATGTATTTTATTGATAGCGTAATATTTTTTAAACAAATTCCTTTAAGCTCACATAAATGAAGCAAATTGTAGTAAATTTAATGTTTCAATCGAATATTAATTGCTCCATTTGCTAACGTTTTTTACGATTTGTTCGTTTCTGTAAAATTTGTGTCTATTTGTTTTTGATCCTTGTGGAAATTGTACCAAGACTGAGTTTTCAATTTTTTTCAACAATATTGTATTTAACCAAATAATTAACAACAAAAACACGACAATTTTACATTCCCAGTGTTTCCGATAATCTGGTGTATTGTTTGAGATAATTTGTCATTAATCGTTTAAAATTGACAGTGCATGCTCTATCTCTTGTTGATTATTATTTGAGTATGTTATTTATTGAAATTTACATCATTTTTTATATAAAATTTTGTATTTAGGATTTTTTTCACAACCAAATGTATATTTATCATGCTAATAAAAATTTTATCACTGTTGTCGCGGTTTGAAATGGCCGCCTTTCAATAGAGCCAATTCATTACAAAAATCCCTAAAAAATTCAACCTCGATTACCGATTGAATTTCAATGATTTTAAAAATATAATACGTCTTTTGTTAATTAGTTAATTATTTTTTAATTGAGATATTTTCTGGATAATTCCACTGATTGTGAGTAAATTTAAATTTGGCGGCTCTCTAGGTTGGCCGCACTGTTTGAGAAAATCCCTAAATTCAAACAGTTGTTTTCATTTGTTTTTCGTTTTTAACCTAATTCTGTATTTTTGGTTTTTGTTGGAAAAAATAAATATGAGTTTAGCATCAACAGCTACGGTAACGCAGGAAACTGAAGCTGAAGAATTCGGCCCCCATCCCGTTTCTAAACTTGAGGTAATATTTCTTGTTAAAAGAATCAAATTATCAATCTTGTCAATTTTTGTAGGGCAATGGGATCACGTCTGGTGATATCAAAAAATTGGAAGAATCCGGCTATCATACAATCGAATCGGTCGCTTTCACGCCGAAAAAATGCTTGATTGCCATCAAGGGCTTATCGGAGGCTAAAGTTGATAAAATACTAGCGGAAGCTGCGAAATACGTACCGATGGGCTTTACCACGGCCACGGATTTCCACCAGAAACGTTCCGAAATCATAACACTGACCACCGGTTCAAAGGAATTGGATAAATTATTAGGTGGCGGCATCGAGACCGGTTCGATTACGGAGATTTTCGGCGAATTTCGCACCGGAAAGACACAAATTTGCCACACTTTAGCCGTTACTTGTCAAGTTCGTATCGATATTCTTTACTTATTGATATTGGTGGATTTTTTTTAGTTACCCATCGATAATGGCGGTGGTGAAGGCAAATGTCTCTATATCGATACCGAGGGTACATTCCGACCCGAACGACTTCTAGCGGTCGCTGAACGCTACAAAATGGTCGGACAGGAGGTTTTAGACAACGTCGCCTACGCTCGAGCTTACAATACCGACCATCAAACACAATTATTAATCCAAGCTGCTGCAATGATGGCCGAATCCCGGTACGCCCTTTTAATCGTCGACAGTGCCATGGGCCTCTACCGCACCGATTACGCCGGTCGCGGCGAATTATCAGCCCGACAAATGCATCTGGCTCGGTTTCTTCGCATGTTACTCCGATTGGCCGATGAAGTAAATTTATTTAAACCATAATTCTGCAACTTTGCGGATCCGTTACCATGACAATCTCTTTGAATTTGGTTCATTACACGAAAGTGCATACAACTGTATTATTTTTTCAACCTCGATTGCAATTTTGGATTACAGAAAGAAAGCGACTGTAATATATTCTTGTTAATCTACGTTGTCATGGTAGTAGATCTACGAAGAGTTGCAGAATACGACTAAATTCGTTGATTACAGTTTGGAATTGCCGTGGTGATAACGAATCAAGTGGTGGCTCAAGTCGACGGGGCTGCAATGTTCAATGCTGACCCGAAGAAACCGATCGGTGGTAATATAATGGCACATGCCTCAACTACCCGTTTGTATCTAAGAAAAGGCCGTGGTGAGACTCGTATGTGTAAAATCTACGACTCACCATGTCTACCCGAATCCGAAGCAATGTTCGCTATACATCCGGACGGTATTGGCGATGCTAAAGAATAGAAATTGTGTGATTCATTTTTAAAACTATTATCTCGAATTATCTTAAAGTACTAGATAATAAGGACAAGTGCCGATTTAGAGTGGTATTTTTGTATATTGATTATAGAATTATTCTTTTTTTAATTGTTTATTTCATATAGGTATAAATATTGAACCTACACCGTAGATTTGACAAAAAAAAGAGACAAAACAACTACAATTAAATTTTCCCTAAACCTGATTACAATTTAGCATTAGCTTTAAGCAATGGTGCTAATTTCTGGGCCAACATTATATTTCCAGTAACTTTCAATTTGCCCTTCATGAAAGCCGTTTGTGGTTGTAGTTTACCTTGGGCCATTAACATGAAATCTTCATCGGATACTGTTAATGTAACATTGGGCTTACCGTCCGGAGTACCCTCATAGACTTTAGCATTTTTTAAATCCATAGCTACGATAATTATCGTTATTAAATTGTTTGATATTTCAATCAGACTTACTCCATTGTTTGATTTGTTTGCCGTTTTTGGTGATGTTGTATAGAAATACACCGCCAATTGATTTGGCTTTGTTTGGATCGGCTTTAACTTGATCAATGATGAATTCGAAAATTGCATCACTCTCCAAATAAATTGCAGCGACATTATTTGAAATCGGTTGCATTTTTACTGTTTTTAAATCAATATAAGCACCTAGAATCACACAGAACGTCAATAAATCAACGGATTTGTTATAATGATCGCAATTACTTATTAACAGGAATTGTGGAATAATCAATAAAACTGAAAGTCACGAACGCGATAGATAAAGATAATTGTGAGGTTATGTTTGCTTGTAAATGGGCGTATTATTACAACACGATAAGTAAATAATGAAGAAATAATTGCATTACAAACAAATATATTTGATTAGTGTATGAAGCAATAATAACGTCACAATTATATGTTAGCAGTTATCAATAATTATAATTGATTATTGATTGACGATTTACAAACAACAAAATTTGTTGTTTTATTGATTATTTTCTATATTCGATTAAAATCCTTGAACTTTCACCAGTCTGACCAAAGTTTATGGCGATATTTATCTAATAATAGTTTCAAACAAGTTTAATTAATCGCTCACCTCCGATAACAACGAAATTATTTTCAACAACACTAGTCTCGAAATGTATCCGATTACCTTCCCTCCACATATTGACTTTTAACGTTTGGCCCGGAATCACCGGCTTCAAGAATCTCGCCTAAATTTCATAATCCAATAATTTACAATAATAATTTAAAAAAAAATCGACATACTTTACAAGATTTAAACAATTCGGTTTCACCGTTAGCATAAACACCCAGAATTAAACGAACCGAAAATCCCAACGTACATAAACCGTGTAGAATTGGTTTATCTGCAGTTCCAGTTAGTAAATTTGGATCGATGTGTATGGGGTTCATATCGCCGGTTAAACGATACAGAGCGGCCTGATCGATTGATGTGGCTTGGGTCATTGTGGCATCAGGGGTGCGATCTGGTTTCGGTTGGCAGGGTATGATGTGTTTACCATTTCTAGGGCCACCAAAATTACCGGCGCCGATAATAAAGGCTACAACCTGATTGCGGACGATTAGTTCATCTTGTTCGTTGAAATGATCCACTGGAAATAAGTCGAATTATTATTTTAGCGAAATTTGGGCCACTTTTCGTTTTATTTTATTTTATGATCTACAGGGACCCCTTTAAGGAAATCCTATGCAATTGATTTCAAGAATATTTCAGGAATTTGAAACTCCTTGGGAACATTTTAGCAAAAATTGGGCCTCTTAGCTCTTGAAAGTTTCTAAAATGATCTCCAAGGAGCCTTCTCTAAAAACTTGAAATGGGAGTTATTAATTACCTTGGTAGACTACACAAGCGCCTGAACCTTTATCGAGTATTTCCATAACTGAAGGTTTCGATATTAAACGGCCTTGACTTGGTAATTGGCCCATAATTTCAATATATTGTTCGCCCTGTACAATTTGGGCTAAACTATAAGTTTTGCCTGGTATTTCCAATTGCGCTCTACCTATTGAATTATAAATCGCTGGTATCGCTGGTAATATATAGAAAGTTGGCAATGTTGAAAATTCTTCATGATTCTCGTAGATATATTTAAAATCTTCAGGTCTATCCAAAGTTGCACCAACTAAAATTACACTTGCAATAAATCGAAAATTACTCAAAAAATCAGAATACCGCTTAAAGCATAGAGAATTATATCTTTTTCTGTAAATTCAAAAACATCACTATCTTCTTCTTTATTTTCATCGATTTCTGCAGTTCTTAGTTTCTCTAATGAAGTCACCAAAGCTCCGGTAGCCTCCTGTATTGAATCCAAATGTTCAGCCTTCGACATATCAACAACCCGTTCCCAATTATTACGAACATTCTCCAAAGTGACCCCATCGGTTATTTTCGAACGCAACAGCGTACCATTGGATCGAATTAAATGGCATTTACCGGCCCATCCGGCTGCCGATTCAATTATTGAACCGTTCTCCGGACAATTCTCATGGCACAAATAAGCCTTCAATTAGAGAAATTAGTGGAGTTTTTTTTTGTTGGATTTACAGAAATACCACAATTGGGGCTATTAGTTCCGGTTTTAATTCGTCGAATAGGTCCGGCGGGACGATATCTTGCGTCAATCGACTGGCGGCAGTTGGTACAATCACGTTACAATGAATATTGTATTTGGCCCCTTCGATAGCTATCGTGTTTGCTAAACCGACTAGACCCATCTTTGCTGCTGAGTAATTAGCCTGGCCGAAATTTCCTTTAATTAAAATTTTTATTGTTAAGAAAATTGTAGTGATTGGAATACAGACCGTAAAGGCCGGAATTCGATGAAGTCATTATAATCCGGCCGTAGCCTTGTTTTTTGAATATAGGAAAAGCCGCTTGGGTTGTTTTAAAGCTGCCTTTTAAGTGTACATTGTGGATTAAATCTAGAAACGAAAATTGAGTTTTAAATCGGGAATTATCTAGGATTTCTAATAGTTTACCCCAATCTTCATCGGAGATTCTAGCGAAACTTTTATCGCGCAAAATTCCAGCATTATTAACCAAAATATCAACACGTCCGAAATTATCCAAAGCTGTTTTCACTATCTTGTCGCCTTCAACAACTGAATGGTAATCGGCAATGGCGGTTCCACCTAAAATTGATTATTTAGTAAAGTTGTTTAATTCCAAAATTTCTTTACCGTTTCGTTGGATTTCCGCGACGACATCATCGGCTGGTTTGGACGAACTGCCGTCCCCATGGCGTCCACCGCCGAGATCGTTGACAACGACTTTGGCCCCCCGGGAGGCCAACAACAGGGCATAGGAGCGCCCCAAGCCGGCCCCGGCTCCTGTTATTATAGCAACACGCCCGTCAAATTGTAAATTGCTCATATTTGTTTAATGGAACTCGAAAAACAATAATTTCGAAAAAAAATTGGACAATAGACAAGACTTTAAACCGAAAGTTTAATCTATGACCGAAAGTGCTCAGTCAATATGTAGTTGGTATGCGTGGTGATTTCACTTTTATTTAACAATAACAAGATAATAAAAATAAAAATTGATGGTGGGGAATGTTAATTATTCAACAAACAATTTTATTGAAATTAATGAATTTTGAAAAAATTTACATTGAAGTCTAGAGGTTAAAGTTTACTGATAACAGCGAATAAAAACAATAGATCTGCTAAATATACAGATGGCGCTTTTCCTAGTTTCGTTTATAACGCCTAACA